>JAVJIF010010571.1:0-142590 GCA_038442645.1 Agave tequilana
AAACCCTGCCTTTTATAGGCAAAAACTCAGAGGGAAGGGAGTGAGGAGATAAGGGGGCAAACGCTCCCCTTATCTCCAGCAACAAGCCGCAGATCCGTGGCTTAGGCCGCGGATCTGTGGCCTGGGCCGCGGATCCGTGGCCAGGATGTGGCAAGTGGCCACATCCTGGTGGAGGAGTAGTTGGCGCGGGCTTTGGCTCCCTTTTGTCTTGCTGGATTCACTGTTTCAGCTCCTAGATTTGACGAAACGAACTTTGATTGTTGGCTTTAACAACTTGATTTGGGAAGATCCATTTCAACTAGTTTTCAACCTCTATGATTTGCCAAGATCTGCCCTGATTCCCTAATTTCGAATTTATTCTGAATTAACTCAGAATTTGATGGGCTTTTGGGCTCGTTTCTCTTTCCTATCATTAGCAATGGGCCTGCATTTTATAAAAAAAATAGGACTTATTAATATGATTTATTTAGATAATAAGCATGGTAATGTGACAATATGTATGCAATATATGTGATCGATCACACCCCCACACTTATCTTTTGCTCGCCCTCGAGCAAAATATCAAAACTAATCCTAATCAATTATTAGACCACTTTCGCAGGTCACTCGAATGCACTGAACTTGTGCAACAAGCCGTTAAACCTCTAGGTTACCCCTAGAGGACGAGTTTTGCCTCGTGAGGATTTTCAGTGGATTGCACCCACAAAATCCGTAAAGAAAAAGAAAAAATGGTAGTATTTTCGAAAAGCATTTGAAGAGAGAAAATATTTGAAGTATATTTGTAAGAGTTTAAGTAATCTATAAGTTACAGGAATATCAAACTTTTCATTTCTAGACTTAGTCTCTATTCAAAAACATGTCATCAATCAGAAAAAGGAGTCAAATTGTGTTTCTCGTCTAGTCTATTACTTTACCCTGAGTCATATGCACCATCGTGACCGTGAAGTTTGACTAAGGGTTCTTTAACATTAACTCCTATGCCTTATTTATATTTATTTTTGGTGGTATTTATTCCTCAATTCCATTAGGCTTTCTAATCTGCCCATGTAACGAGCCTTTAGTTGGTGACACCCAAACCAGATAGTTTTAGGGCACCAGGTGAGAAAACACCCCTAAGAACTTAAACACTCGAGCAGACAAGGCCACGAAACCAAGGGTTTTTATTTATAAAATGTACCCCTTTTAGGCGTGAATACTTATGCTTCATGAGGCACAAATACCCAGCTTAATCAGAGGATTTATATATATATTTTTTCAAACTTATCTAATTATCTTTTACATAAATACCAAGGCTTTCTTTGGCCAAAGCACCTAGCTAATCAATAATTAGATTTGTTTATTTTTCATAGATATACATATACATATATATATTTTCTTTTTTCTTTTCTTCTTTTATAAGGTATAAGAGTCTTTGTTTTGAACCCTAAATGTGTAAGTGTATAAAGTGTGTATATTTCCTCAAGGTAAAGATCAAGACTAAATTACTTTCACAAATTTTCTTCCTAACCCTAAAAATCAAACAAGTCATCTTATTTTGACCAAGTGTAAGAAATCCTAATTATGATTTTCCTATTCCTTAAAATTGACTTAATTTCTTATAAAAAATATATCAAAATATTGTTCTTACCTTTCAAAAAGTTTTTTTAATAGTAAATATATATATTTTCTTTGTTTTCTTCTTCTTTTTTTTTTTTATATTAGTCATGTTAGAACCCTCCCCCACACTTATCTCATGCATTGTCCCCAATCTATGAAAGAAATGTATAGATGCATGAAATAAAATGGAAAAGAGGAAAGTTACCGATACACTGGGTCAAAAAGACCCATAGCCGTTTCATTTACCGGCACCGATTCCAAAAAAGGTTTAAGGCGTTAACCATTTACCTTAAAGTTATTTCCATTCTTGGGGTCACTGATCTCTACTGCACCGTATGAAAACACGGTTTTTACAACGAATGGCCCAGTCCATCTTGATTTTAATTTTCCTGAAAAAAGGTGAAGCCTAGAATTATAGAGTAAAACTTTTTATCCAGGGACAAAAGTTTTTCTTATGATGTGTTTATCATGAAAAATCTTAACTCTATCTTTAGTGATCTTAGCATTTTTATAGGCCTCATTTCTTAACTCCTCTAATTCGAAAATTTGTAATTTCTGAAGGTCACGGCCTCAGTCAAGTCGAAATTCAACTGCTTGATTGCCCATAAGGCCCTGTGCTCCAACTCAATGGGTAGGTGACAAGCTTTATCATAGACTAACCTATAAGGAGACATTCCTAGAATCGCCTTGAAAGCGGTCCTGTAAGCCCTTAGGGCATCTAGAAGTTTGGTGGATCAATCTTTCCAATTTTGGTTCACAGTCTTCTCCAAGATAAGCTTGACTTGTCTATTGGAAACTTCAACCTGCCCACTAGTTTTAGGATGATAAGGTGTGGACAACTTGTGAGTGATGGCATACTTTCGCATAAGAGCTTCAAATGATCTATTGCAAAAGTGAGTGCCATTATCACTGATGATAGCACAAGGGGTTCCGAAGCGTGAGAAAATGTTCTCTTTCAAAAACTTTATGACAGCTTTGTTATCATTAGTTCTACTAAGAATGGCTTCTACCCACTTGGACACATAGTCCACAGCAACCAATATGTTGGTTTCCAAATGAATTAGAAAATAGACCCATAAAGTCGATGCCCCAAACATCAAAGAGTTCTATTTCTAGAATTGGGTTGAGGGGCATCATATCTCGTTTTGAGATCCTTCCTAACATCTGGCATCTAGGGCATGTCTTGCAAAATTCATAGGCATCTTTGAACAAAGTGGGCCAATAGAACTCACTTTGTAGTACTTTTTCAGCAGTTTTGCAGGGATCAAAGTGTCCACCGCATGCAAGTTCGTGACAAAAGGATAGAACACTCTTAACCTCCTTAGCGGGAATACATCTCCTAATAATTTGGTCAGAACAATACTTAAAAATATACGGTTCCTCCCAAAAGAAATACCGGACTTGGGATAAGAACCGATATATATCATTTTTTGACCAATGAGACGGAGTTTGGTTTGTGACTAAGTAATTCACTATATCAGCATACCAAGGTTCCCTAAATATAGCTAAGAGATTTTCATCAGGAAAATTCTCATTTATGGGTAATTCGTTGCATGGAGAATTAGGGATTCGTAAGAGATGGTCAGCAACGACATTTTCTACGCCTTTCTTATCTCGAATCTCGAGATTGAATTCTTGAAGAAGGAGGATCCAACGAATTGAAATCACCTAGAGGGGGGTGAATAGGTGACTAGCTATTCTAATGGTCAATTAATGCGGAATTAAAACTTATTGATGCAAACTAAAACTTCTTGAACTAAACACCACGTATAACACAAGAGTGTAGCCAGATTCCCCGTGAAGGGCTCTAGACTAACTCCTCAAGATTCCTCTAAATAAGAGTTGAGGTCCCGCGTTGGCTCTCTTGGTTGAATACAAGTGTTAGCAAACAATCCTCAAGCATATAACAATTAAGCACATAATATATCAAGCATATAAAGATAAAGACAATATTAGCATGCAATATATAAAGACAAGTAAGAGATAGAGAGAGAGAGAGAGAGCAATCGCAAACACGGGAGATTTGTTTCGAGGTTCGAGCACACTTGCTCTACGTCCCCGCCTTCAACACTATGAAGGATTTCCACTAAAATCGATCCCACCGGATCACTTGGTGTCGCAACACCTACAAGCTCTTTGGACTCTCTAGTCCCTCTCTTGTTCCCGAAAGAACACACCGCAAGCCCACTAGCTTGCCGAGGCGCACCTCAAACAAAGAGTTCACACGCGAACTCGAAACACTGCGAACCCGCAAGTCTCGCCCCTCAAATACAAAGATGGAACTTTGGTGATCACAACACTTTGATCACCTAAAATCCTCTCACAACAAATATCCCTATAGGTAGATATAGCAATGGATAGCTTAAGTGTTTGTGTGAGAAAACTAGGATTGAAATGGTGGAGGAAAACACAAGAAATCACTTTGAAAACACTCTTGATAAACTCCCCTTTTAATTGGAAATATTAGCTCTCAAACAAGTGGAGAAAGCCTCTCAATAGAGTAGGAAAAACTGGTTCAAAACCCACTTGAAAACTTGTTCCAAAACAGTACAATAAGCCCCCTATTTATAGGCTAGAAAAACTAGCCGTTGGGGCAAATTTTCAGCCCAAACGGCTGTCGGTCGACCGGCCCGGTCGATCGCCAACGGTCAGATTTCTGACCGTTGGAGCCTCGGTCGACCGTGGCCTGGATACAGAGAGCAGTCTCTCTGTCCGGTCGACCGCCCGGTCGACCGAGGCCTTTCTAGAGAGCAGAGCTCTCTGGACGGTCGACCGTCTCGGTCGACCAGCCCTCCAGCCAGATTGGCATGCACGTCTGTGCACGTCGGTAAGCCGAGTCGGTCGACTGACTCCTAGCTCGGTCGACCGGCCCGGTCGACCGGCAGAAGCCAGAACATGGAATTATGGGTAATAAAAACTTGGCATTTTGACTCAAATAAAATCCCATAAAATCTCTAAAAATCTACAAAAATAGGTTCAGTATAATACTTTGATAAACAAACATGTTTGAGTAAAATCAAGACATGTTATAAACAGTTTGAACTATTTTTGTAACTTAGAAATTTTGGCTAAAAACAAAATCTGTATTTTTCCAAAATAGATTTTTTTCAAAACTTCTCCAAATACAAAAACAAGATATTTTAAACTCTTTTAAAGCATAGAGTGTATGGATATGATCCACTACACATACATGGTGAAATATCTATGTTTTTGACAATAAGCACTAAACATGGTTTTAGTTAAAGATATGTATACTTTGAATTCCAAAAACCAAACCGGTATTTTTCAAAAGAAAACTCTTTTGTATTTTTCCAAAATAAAATTCTTTTATGAAAACACATCTAAATCAAGAGTGTGTGTGTATATGGTATACTTGAGCAATCCACCAACTATTCTATCATTTACATTTTAATCTAAAACAAAATCTTAATAAAACAAACCTAGAATAAAGTCTTGATCTTGAAGGTCTTCACTTGAAGTCTTCTTCTCCTCTTGACTTGGTCCAAACTTGATCCAACGAGCTAGACTCCTCTTGAGTACTTGATGTGGTCTTGATGCACAAGCTCTTGAATCAAACCATGCTAGCTCCAAAACTTGACTTTAAATCCTTTGTTGAAACTAAACACCAACTAAGATCTTGATCACAAATCTGAGACTAATTAAACACAAGATCATTAGTATTATAACTACATGAGTTGATCATCATCAAAACTAGAGTGATGGGCCTTTGGGCCAACAATCTCCCCCCTTTTTGATGATGACAAAACTCATGGAGTTATATATGCATGGAATAAAGTAAAGCTTCAAAGAAGCTCCCCCTTAACTCATGCATCACAAGAAATAAATAGATATGACAATAAAGCATATAAACTAACTAAACATGTATGCAAATATAAGGAGATAAACATGCCAATCAAGCATAAAACTCATCAAATTCTTTTCTCCTTTTTGTAAAACAAAACAATATGCATAAACAAGAAATTCTTCTCCCCCTTTATGTATAAATCAAGGAAAACATGCATATATACTAAAATACTTCTCCCTCTTTTTGTCAATCATCAACAAAGGGGTTAGAGTAAAATACAAAACAATGTTCTCCCCCTTTTTGTTAGAAACAACAAAAGAAAAAAATCAACAAAAGGGGTGAAATCAAATAAATCAGTAAAGAGATATATGCGAAATACATTCATGAAGAGGAAGACGCTAAGTTAACTTTCCTACATATATGCATTACATGAAGAAGGGATGACAAGCCCTAACTCACATAACGCATAATATGTAATGCATAAGAGAGATGCGAAGCTCCCCCTACACACGTGTATCACATAAAGAAGAGTTGTCAAGCTCCTCAATATAAGATACACTCAACATGAATCTATATGTAGAAGAGATGTTAAGCTCCTCTTGCATATAGGCAATACACATCAAAACATTTTAATTTTCTCATTAAAACAAAATTTGAATTTTTCTCAATAAATCAAATTTTGAGATATCTTAGTAAATCAAATTTAAGATACCAATTTTAAGATACCAATTGCAACTAAACATTACAAATTTTGAATTTTAAACCAAAAATAGAAACATATTGATACCAATTGAAATATATAGATATCAATTGAAGTCAATAGATACCAATTGAAGATTATTGCACATTTTTTATATCAATAAAAATACCAATTTTAAAAATAATGCATAAGCTTATTAAACTATCAATTGAGCTATCAATTGAAAATAAAGATTTGAATCAAGCTTAGAATAAACAAACTTTGTGCTTTAAACATGTAAACCAATTTTAAATCAAGCACAAACAAATCATATATATATATGAAAAATGATAATACCAATAGAAATTGATATAAGTTGAAATTGAAAGCATACATATATAAACAAGATTATGAGTATACAAAATTTATCAATTGTGATACCAAAAGAAATTATGATACCAATTGAGATTATGAAGAGAAATTAGTGTATAACTCTTAAAAAATCCACCCTTTTTTGCACAAGATAAAAGATTTTCAATAAGGCTTGCAAGGCATACTCGCCCATCCGACCGCCCATGAGGGAATAGGAAGGGGTTTTCAAAAATAGAGTTTGAAAAATATTTTTATAGTGAAAAACACTACCAAATGAAGAATAAATAACTAGTTAAAGTAATTTTTAAAAAACTAGTTAAAGATCCTTCAAAACATGAAACCAAATCATATGTCTATCATGAAACATACTAAATACATAAAGGTTGACACTCGAAATTTATAAGGCTTAAAACTAATCATGAAACAAGGTCATGAATAAACAAATAAAGTGTGAGTGTAAAAGAATCATGTAATTAGCATTTTCCATGAAGATAGTCAATAAAGCTTAAAACAAACATGAATATCATTTTTATCACACAAATCATGAAAATTTATTTTTATAAAGATAAAAATTCATTTTCATCTTAAAAATAACTTCTAGGTATATGTATGTTTTTATCCAAAACTAAAAATATGCATACATATCCCAAACATAAAAAGAGTCTATTAATAGTATTTGCATGAAGGCAAGAGACTCAAGGGACATACATGTATATTCATTAGATTTGAATACAAACTACATATACATGAAGTAAAATATGAAAATAGGCAAAACAAGTGTAAATGAGAAAATTATCAAAACTAGGTTATACATGTGCATATAGTGAGTACAAATGAACAATGAAGTGCAAACATATATGAATCAATTTGTTGCTCACTACTTGTACACGTATTATATCCAAGTTTTGACAAAAACTACATCTAAACTAGTATTTATCACATGAAGCATAAAACATGAACATGCTAAAAATCCTCAATTATAAAAGCATGTAAATAAATAGGAGTTTTAGAGATAGTTACCAACACATGAACTATACTCCAAAATCCCAAAACATGGTGGTCATCCCACCAAACCTCCTTGATAGCGGTGCATCAAATGTGTGCCATCAAGTCCATGTGCAACCACCACCAAGGCACCAACTCTCTCATGTTTTGTGAGGGCCCGTACCTACATCAAAAACACACAGTGGGGATTTTGGTACCCATTTTCTTTTGGGTCCATGGGGGTTAGCATCTAATGTAACCCAAACATTTTTCTTAGCAAAATTAATATGATGTATCTTATCAAAACAAAACTTTGCTAAATGGCCTTTGCGGCCACAATGTGTACACTTGTACACTCTAGGATGCATATGTGTATGAGTGTGATCGTGGCGTGCAAAATGTGTATATGCATGATGTGGGTGATGTGCATGAATATGTGGAGTTTGTTTCTTTCAAAACAAGGACTCCAATCTAGAATGATTAAAAGCGCATTTGCTCAAAGTTGAGCTTAAACAATCAATTTTATTTTTCAAAAAATTAATCTCATTTGATTAATAGTGGCATGTAAAGCATGGTGAGAATGAGAATCATTTTTCTTATTCTTTTTAGAAACATTTTCTTTTCTTTTTCAACAATTTTTCTTTTCAAAGAAGTGTTTTCATTTAAAGCAACTTCCTTTTGTTTTTCCACCAAAACAATTTTATTTTTCAATGAGGTATTTCCTTCACAAAGATCATTTAATTTAGAAAGCAAGGAAATATTTTCATTTTTCAAAGATTCATTTTCTTTTGAAATAATTTCAAAATTTTCTTGTAAAGAATCTTTTTCATTTAACATGCAATCAAATTTCTTTTTCATTTTCTTGTTATCTTTTTTAAGCATGTCATATTTTTCAAGAAGTTGTTGACAAAATGATTCAAGCTCTCATCAAAGACATATCAACATCTTCTTCTACCTCGGATTTGATATTTACCTCAAGGGGGTTATCCCCTGGACCATGTAGCATACATTGGAAGCTTCACTTCCAACATTCGAGTCACTCCCCGCGTAATATTGTTCTTGTTCGCCAAGGGAGATGATGGTGTTCATACTACAAAAGTCGAATCAAGATTAGCAACCCTAGATAAATAATCATCATTTAGGGTAGATCTTAGAACATGTAGAGCTTTTGCATTAGCCTCAATATTTTTGCCATTTAAACAATAATAACCTCTAGTAGTGGCAAAATAAACAAGAATTCCTAAGGCTTTGAGGTATAAGGACATCTTAACTTTCCAAGTTTGGATGTTAAGAATGTCAAAAGTGGGAGGTGACATGAAATCCATGATGTGTGAACAAATATTGTGATTAGCTATAAATGAGGATCTTTAACTCTAGGTTGTAAGACCCAAATCAAGAGCACTTGGCTCTGATACCAATTGAAATCACCTAGAGGGGGGGTGAATAGGTGACTAGCTATTCTAATGGTCAATTAATGCGGAATTAAAACTTATTGATGCAAACTAAAACTTCTTGAACTAAACACCACGTATAATACAAGAGTGTAGCCGGATTTTCCGTGAAGGGCTCTGGACTAACTCCTCAAGATTCCTCTAAATAAGAGTTGAGATGCCGCGTTGGCTCTCTTGGTTGAATACAAGTGTTAGCAAACAATCCCCAAGCATATAACAATTAAGCACACAATATATCAAGCATATAAAGGTAAAGATAATATTAGCATGCAGGATATAAAAACAAGTAAGAGATAGAGAGAGCAATCGCAAACACGGGAGATTTGTTTCGAGGTTCGAGCACACTTGCTCTACGTCCCCGCCTTCAACACTATGAAGGATTTCCACTAAAATCGATCCCACCGGATCACTTGGTGCCGCAACACCTACAAGCTCTTTAGACTCTCTAGTCCCTTTCTTGTTCCCGCAAGAACACACCGCAAGCCCACTAGCTCGCCGAGGCCGCACCTCAAACAAAGAGGTCACACGCGAACTCGAAACGCCGCGAACCCGCAAGTCCGCCTCCTCAAATATAAAGATGGAACTTTGGTGATCACAACACTTTGATCACCTAAAATCCTCTCACAACAAATATCCCTATAGGTAGATATAGCAATGGATAGCTCAAGTGTTTGTGTGAGAAAACTAGGATTGAAATGGTGGAGGAAAACACAAGAAATCACTTTGAAAACACTCTTGATAAACTCCCCTTTTAATATGAAATATTAGCTCTCAAACAAGTGAAGAAAACCTCTTAATAGAGTAGGAAAAACTGGCTCAAAACCCACTTGAAAACTTGTTCCAAAATAGTCCAATAAGCCCCCCTATTTATAGGCTAGAAAAACTAGCCGTTGGGGCAACTTTTCAGCCCAGACGGCTGTCGGTCGACCGGCCGGTCGACCGCCAACGGTCAGATTTCTGACCGTTGGAGCCTCGGTCGACCGGCCCGGTCGACCGTGGCCTGGATACAGAGAGCAGTCTCTCTGTCCGGTCGACCACCCGGTCAACCGGGGCCTTTCCAGAGAGCAGAGCTCTCTGGACGGTCGACCGGCCCTCCAGCCAGACTAGCGTGCACGTCTGTGCACGTCGGTCGACCGGCCGGTCGACCGGCCCGGTCGACCGGCAGAAGCCAGAACAGGGAATTATGGGTAATAAAAACTTGGCATTTTGACTCAAATAAAATCTCATAAAATCTCTAAAAATCTACAAAAATAGGTTCAGTATAATACTTTGATAAACAAATATGTTTGAGTAAAATCAAGACATGTTACAAACAATTTGAACTATTTTTGTAACTTAGAAATTTTGGCTAAAAACCAAATCTGTATTTTTCCAAAATAGATTTTTCCAAAATTTCTCCAAATACAAACATAAGATATTTTAAACTCTTTTAAAGCATAGAGTGTATGGATATGATCCACTACACATACATGGTGAAATATCTATGTTTTTGACAATAAGCACTAAACATGATTTTGGTTAAAGATATGTATACTTTGAATTCAAAAAACCAAACCGGTATTTTTTAAAATGAAAACTCTTTTGTATTTTTTCAAAATAAAAATTCTTTTATGAAAACACATCTAAATCAAGAGTGTGTGTGTGTATGATATACTTGAGCAATCCACCAACTATTCTATCCTTTACATTTTAATCTAAAACAAATCTTAATAAAACAAACCTAGACTCAAGTCTTGATCTTGAAGGTCTTCACTTGAAGTCTTCTTCTCCTCTTGACTTGGTCCAAACTTGATCCAACGAGCTAGACTCCTCTTGAGTACTTGATGTGGTCTTGATGCACAAGCTCTTGAATCAAACCGTGCTAGCTCCAAAACTTGACTTTAAATCCTTTGTTGAAGCTAAACACCAACTAAGATCTTGATCACAAATCTGAGACTAATTAAACACAAGACCATTAGTACTATAACTACATGAGTTGATCATCATCAAAACTAGAGTGATGGGCCTTTGGGCCAACACGAATGAGTCGGGCCTTGGCATCCTTCTTCATCATGAGGTACCTAAGCACAGAATGATCAGTGAAAATGGTGGTTTTGGACCCTAGTAGGTAGGGACGAAATTTCTCTAAGGCAAACACTACTGCCAAGAATTCCTTCTCAGTAGTAGTGTAGTTCAATTGAGCATCATTGAGAGTCCTACTATAGTAGTAAATCACGTGCTGCTTGTTATCAATGCGTTGTCCTAGGACAGCGCCTATGACAAAATCAGAAGCATCGCACATGATTTCGAACGGCTTAGACCAATCCAGTGCAGATGTGATTGGTGCAGAAATAAGCTCTCTCTTAAGCTTCTCTCAAGAATTCATACATTCAGCGTCGAAAGTGAAGGACACGTCCTTAGCTAACAGATTAGTCAAGGGCCTAGCAATCTTGCTAAAATCCTTGATAAATCTTCGGTAAAAACTAGCGTGTCCTAAAAAGGATCGAATATCCTTTACACATTTTGGTATGGGAAGCTTAGCAATAACCTCAATCTTGGCTCTGTCCACTTCAATTCCCTTCTTGGAGATTTCATAACCCAAGACAATTTCATGTTTTACCATGAAGTGGCATTTCTCCGAGTTTAGTGTCAAATTTTTCTCAGCACAACGTTGGAGGACAAGTTCTAAATGGTGGAGACATTGAGTGAATGAATCTCCATAGATGGAGAAATCATCCATGAAGATTTCTAAGAATCGTTCTATCATATCAGAAAAAAGACTCAACATGCAACATTGAAACGTTGCTGGGGCATTGCATAAGCTGTAAGGCATTCGACGATAAGCAAATGTCCCAAATGGACATGTGAATGTAGTATTTTCTTGGTCCTCAGGAGCAATAGGAATCTGATTATACCTCGAGTAACCGTCCAACAAACAGTAATACTCGTGGCCTGCCAAACGTTCAAGCATTTGATCAATGAAGGGAAGTGAAAAGTGGTCCTTACGAGTTGCAGCATTAAGCTTCCTATTATCAATACAAACTCAGATCTTCGTGGGAAGTCGAGTATGAACCAACTCTTTGTTCTCATTTTCCACTACGGTGAAACCGGATTTCTTTAGAACCGCGTGAACAGGACTGACCCATTGGCTATCAGAAATGGGATAGATTATCCCATCGTCTAAGAGTTTCACAATTTCAGCATGAACAGCCTCTTATATTATAGCGTTTAACCTACGTTGCGAGTCTCTTTTAGGTGTTGCATCTTCATTGAGATGAATGCGATGTTGAACTATGGTTGGACTCAATCCCTTTATATCAGTCGTAGTCCAACCAATGACTTCCCTATGTTTTCTTAAAATAGCTTTAAGATCTTCTTCTTCCCCGTCATTTAAATGGGAGGCAATGATGACAGGAAAGGTCTCTTGTTCGCCTAGATAGACGTACTTGAGATGCATAGGTAAGGCTTTCAATTCTAAGGAAGAGGAAGGCTCACTGGAAGGATTATTTACATTTGTTGGCTCCATATTTGGTGAAATGGGGTTCGAGGCCCAATTCACAGTTGACTCAACAACCTGATCAAGATTAAAGTCGTCAGACTCTAACCCGAAGTCACACTCAGTTTCTAGTTCCAATTCTTCCCTATGTTCACTTGTTGAGGTTGACTTCAAATGTTTGGTCCTCAAAATCATGGGGTTATTTTCCTAGGTTGAAGACATTGACTTCTCTAGTCATGTCCCCAAAGGTTAACCTCATGGACCCATTCCTACAATTAATGATGGCATTGGCAATAGCAAGGAATGGTCGCCCTAAGATAACAGGAGTTTGAGCCCTAGGATTGGACACAGGTTGTGTCTCTAGAACTATGAAATCAACGGGTAAATAAACTTCCTGACCCGGATAAGGACATCATTAATCTCTCCTTTTGGAATTTTCACTGAACGATTAGCCAGTTGGATAGTGACTCAAGTTGGATTAAGATCGCCCAACCCGAGTTGTTGATAAACTGAGAATGGAAGCAAGTTAATACTTGCCCCCAAATCAAGAAGTGCATGACTAATCTCGGCTTGTCCTATGGTGCAGACAATGGTGAGACAACCTGGATCCGTATAATTGACAGGGATCAGACCCGACAGTAGCTCACTAATGTTAGTGGCTAAGAAGACCTTTTTGGAGACATTAGTCTTTCTCTTTTGGTGCACATGTCCTTAAGAAATTTAGCATAGGATGGGACTTGTTGGATGGCATCAAGAAGTGGCACATTTATCTTAACTTGATTAAATATCTCAATTATCTTATCCATGTGTGGATTTTTCTTGTTGTTTTTTCAGCCTATTAGGAAATGTTACTATAGGCTGGTGCACCTGACTGGTTGACTTATCTTTTTCAGATTCGTCAGATTTAGGAGGCGTGGGATTAGATGAGGTGGATGCTTGATTTTGGTTGTGCTGAATGGGATTGGTTGGTGTTGACACTTGATTATCAACTTTCTTTCCTGACCTCAATATATGAACTGTGTTACATTGATTCATTGATTGATCCTCAGCCAAATGAGCTTGTTGAGAATTCCTAGGATTCATTATTGGCTGACTAGGTAAGGTACCATTTTGTCTCTCATTCTGTGGAGTGGCTAATTGGCTCATTTGAACTTCTAGCCTCTATATAGTTTGCATGAGAGAATCTTGGTTCTTCATGTATCTTTTCATGTTTCTCTCAAAGTCAGTCATTCTCCTTTCTAGTTGAGAATTCTGGAAGGAAGATTGTGGAGCTTGGTTGGGAAAGTTTTGTTGATAGTTTGAAAAGTTAGGTGGATGGTTGGGAGAATTATTGTGGAAATTAGAAAAGTTGGGTTGATGATTGGAAGAATTATTGGCATGATGGAAGTGGCTTGCATGATTTGACCGTGAGTGGTCGTTGTTGTTTTGGCTCCATGAGAAATTCGGGTGATTTCTCCAGCCAGGATTATACGTTGGTGTGTAAGGATTATTGTTCGGCCTTGAAAAGGCCGCATTCATCGGTTCAGGTATTGTTGCTGAGCCTGAAACACAGGACACTCTTCAAACACATGATTCATAGCTGACAGTAAGTACAGCCCGGAGTTAAAATTGATTTGGGCTGATTTGATTGACTGGACTTGGTTCCTTAGTTTCTAAAGCTTCTAGTCTTCTTTCTAGGTTAGCTAACTTAGCCTCATTAGTTATGGATGATTCAATAGAATGGAGACCTCCTTTTGAAGAGATGGAGTTTGAGTTCCTCGATGTTTCACTAGTAGGTTCCCATTGGATGGTCTTTTCAGCTAGATTCTCATATAAATCTCATCCTTCATTTTCATCCTTCTGCAAGAATCCCCCTTGGCACATACTTTCTAGGAGGGTTTTGGTAGAATAGTCTAAATCGTCATAGAGAATTTGGCATTGTCGCCATTTCTCTATTCCATGATGAGGACATTGGACAAGGAGGTCTTTAAAGCGTTCAAAGTACCTCCAAAACGGTTCACTAGGTTCTTTCTTGAATTGCATGAAGTTCTTCCTAATGAGAGCGATCTTATGAATTGGATAGAATTTCTTCAAGAAGACCTTGATGAAACCATCCTAAGATGCGATAGAGCCGGCTGCTAAGCTATAAAGCCATTTCTTGGCTAAGTCCTTAAGAGCGAAAGGGACAAATCATAACCTAATAGCATCATCTACAAGGTGTGAGATTTTCATCATTAGACATACTTCCTCAAATTCTCTTATGAAGAAGTAAGCATCTTCGACTCTAAGCCATGAAACTTGGGGAGTGTGTTGATGAATTGAGGCTTGAGCTCAAATTATATTCACCAACCGATGGAAGTTGAATGCAAGATGGAAGTGAGGTTCTAATGGGATAGAACCTATCCTGCAAAGATGTTGATTGAACCATAACCAGATCTGGTCTTGGTTTAAACTTGGGTGGTGATGTGTTTCTAGTCAATCTAGAAGAATCAGGGTCTCTTGACCACACTTTCATACACAAATACAATCACAAACAAGTTTACCAATAGTCAACTAGAGTAATCAACCAAGCCTAGTCTAAGGTACCCTTGACCTAAACAACTCCTAACTGATTGATTGTCCACAGGAGGTGTAATGCAGACTTTGACCACAAGCTAATCAGCCAGGTCAGAGCAAGATTGGTTGGAGGTATCCGCGCAAAAGCGACGGGCCTAATTAAGCCAAACCACCAGTCTTCGGGGTTTCGCCCCTCAATCCCTTTCCTAGACACTGATTTGGCAGGAGTCAAATTCTAACACCTTCCCCCTTAGGATAATCTCCTAGTGAGTTCGAGATGTCCCTAAGGCCAACGTCTATCAGATTTTACTTAGGCTTAGGTTGTGCGTGCTTGGAGATGGTTTGTGGGCTAAGGAAGGGTAATGACTTCCCCACCTTATCTTGGTTTGGGTTTTGCCCTTAGAATTGATTGTGCAAAGTGTGCAAGATATAGAAAAGTAGCATTCAAAAGCAAATATCACTCAAGAATGTTTCCTAAACTATATGCTATGCATACGTACCTTATCTCCGCTATCTTCAACAGTAATTGTAAAATAAACGTAATTAGACAAATGCCTAGAATGCAAGTCTAATCGTTTTTTAAGCAATTAACAATCACTCAAATTACTGTTGGATTAAAATAGGGATTGTGAATAGCAGATATAGCAAGAATAATAACACACAAAAACTTAATTTTTGCAAGCAATATGTCCTGCAAAAAAGAGTTTTAGTAGTCCAACAAAAATTTCAAACTTGCGCTGCAATTACATGAAATTCTGTTCCCTACTTTCGAGAGTAGGGGCACATAATACCAAGTCTTCTCCTGCAAAGCTTGAGTACTAAATCTGAATCTTGACGTCCCTGAAACAAGACACCAACTTGTTAAAAAATAAATACACCGTTCCCTCCCCGGCAACGGAGCCAAAATTGATTGAAAAATCAAAGTGACAAGAGAGAATTACCGTGTAGCTTTGGGCTAACGGGTCATGTCCATGAGGAGGAATGCGATAGAAGCTTTTCAGTGTTTTTGTTAAGTAACAAAGAATGAAATTGGTGTCTTTCTTTTAAGTTGAAAAAGAGAATAGAGAGAAGGAAATGATTAAAAGAAAAATTGTAAATTTGGAGAAGGCTTTAGAAAAGGTGATTTAAAAAGCTTTGAAAAGTGATTTATTGTTTTTAATATACGAAGAGATCTGGGCTCACTATCTCACTACTCAATGATTTGTTCTTCTCTTGAAATCCTTAGTGCCTCAACTTGATCATAGGAAAAAACTTAAGCTTGAGTTTAAAAAGTTTTAAGCAAAACAAATAAGATAGTTTGGAAAAGTTAACTCTTTTCTTTACAAAATCATCTTGAGTTGAATGTTAAATCATCAAGTATTTCAAGCATGAAATTAAAATAAGTTCAAGAGAAGTTTGAAAAGAAATAGAAGTTTAGAAATCCAAACCTACCCTCATGTGCCTTCAAGAACACTTTCAAAGAAGAAAGGCTTTAGTTTAGGCATGCAAATGATTCATTGGGTCTATTGATCAAAAACCATTCAAAAGAAGAGGGATCAGAGAGAGGAACAATAGTGAGCCCAGAATACTAATTTAGCTACTCATGGAAGTGATTAGACTGGAAAGGGTACTTATTGTGTATAAAGATGTATTTGATGTACCCTTTCTTGTCTCCTCTATAGTATAGGACTATACCGAGTCGATTCTCAGGGAGAGCTCGCGATGGAAGCTTTACGTGTGGTAGTGAAGTGAACAAACGAGTATTCTTCTCTTGCTTATAAACTTAGTGAATCAAATGTAAAAGAAACTAAAAGAAAGGATGGCTATGTTCATGGTGGAAATCGTCGGAAAAGAAATCAAGAAGTGGATGTGGTATTCACAAGAAAAGAAAGAAAACTTAAAGAAAGCAATCCATGACTAGCTTACCTTGCTAGCTTGCCAAGACTTACTAGACCCTTGATAGCGAATGCTTGCCTAATGTTGTCACTCCATTAGCGTAGGATGTCTCGCGTGTGTTGACCTAATTACTTTCTCACTTGCAAGATGGTGGTTTAACCATCGGAGAAGAGAAGATCATACACTTGCAAGATGAAATTAAGCAAACACACATGAGTTAGTGAAGTAGCAAGACTAGTGGTAAGCTAGTACATGGAAGGAAAATTAGCTAGAAGCCATTAAAGAAGTAAAACAAAGCATGAAAGTAAATTGCAAGTAATTTAAGCAAGAAGTAAAATAAAGCAAGTAAGAATGCAAGAAAACTAGAACCAAGCTTCAAGTAGAGGAAGGAGGATGGATCAATCCTTGTTGCTTCAAGTGTCACTCTTGATTACACAAGCTCTCTCCCTCACAATCACTCTCTTTTACATTGAATTCTAGGGAAGAAGAAGAGGGACTATAAGAAATAAACCTAGAGAAAAACAACTAAAAATTACAACACACTAACTTTCCTCTCTTCTCCATTCCGTCTCAGCTCGCAGGTCTTCATAGGGTATTTATAGGAGAAATGGGAAGCTTCCAGAGAGATGTTTGTTGCCACAAAATTGGATCTCAACGGCCACTGTACGGCCGCGCCCTGCCGCGCGTCCGCGGCGTAACCGAATCCGTTCAGCAACGGATTTCTGTTGCTGAGTGGTTACGGGTTGTTGGCCACGTGGACATTCTAGAATATCTGTTGTTGAGCGAATCTCTCTGGATCTTGGGTTTAGATTTGGCTTTATCCTTAAGCTTGGATTAATCACTTAATTAGTGGTAATTAAGTGATTATTTGAAAATCTCTCTCTTAAATGTGTACCTGCAAATATGTAGAGAAGAGGATTAAAATTCATATATTTATTTGTAATATGCATGGGGATTATGATGTAAAATATGCAATATTGAGTTACAATCAGGAAGATGAAAAAGAATGCATGTAAATAAAACTAGACATACAATTGGAGTGGAAGAGAGAAAGCTAGATCCTTTTATTGGTGTCACTTCAATCTTCAGATTACAAGCACTCAAATCCTCTCTCTCACTGGTATTTGATCTGAGCTACAAATTACAAAATAAAGTTACAACTTCTATACTATCTAACAAAGAGCCTAAAATCTTAAAGATAAATAAAAATTCTAATCCTAGTCTTCGCTCATTTTTCAGTACAAAAACCTGTCTTTTATAGGCAAAACCCAGAGGGAAGGGAGTGAGGAGATAAGGGGAGCAAACGCTCCCCTTATCTCCACCAACAAGCCGCGGATCCGTGGCTTGTGCCGCGGATTCACGGCCAGGATGTGGGCAAGTGGCCACATCGTGGTGGAGTAGTTGGCACGGGCTTTGGCTCCCTTTTGTCTTGCTGGATTCACTGTTCAGCTCCTGAATTTGATGAAACAAACTTTGATTGTTGGTTTTAACCACTTGATTTGAGAAGATCCATGATGGTAGTAAGGAGATTCATGTGACTCATGTTGGCCCGAGGCCTTCCTCTCTAGTTTTGATGATGATTAACTCATGTAGTTATGTTTACTAATAATCTTGTGATTTTAGTTACAGATCTTTAATCAAGATATTAGTTGGTGATTGCTTCAAAAAGAGGTGTTTGGAAGCCTTCACTGGTGATTCCCGAGCCCTAGCGTCAAGATCATACATAGCCATGCTCGTTGGATCATGGTGTTTGGACCGAGTCGACTTGAAGATGAAGATCGACAAGAAGACTTAGGTATTCATAGAGTTTAGTGTGTTTTAGATCCATATGTAAAGATAAGAATAGTTGATATGCTCAAGTGCACAATACACTTACGTTTTATGTTTGGATTTTGGTTTCATGAATAGATTGATCAAAACAAGTTTACTTTATTTTTATGTATATTAGATGTGCTCTATATACATACATGCTTACATGACTTATACAAACTTATTTTGACTTCCCTATTCATGTGTTGGAAAATCTAAGTTTGATAAAATACAAGATTTGGTTTTTGGTAAAAATGATAAGACACAAAAATAGTTCATATTGATTGATATTTGAGCTAAACTTTTATCACATGTTTATATATCAATGCAAAATGTTAAAACTATTTTGGGGATTTTTAGAAGTGTTAAAAGATTTATTAAAATATTTCTAACATATTTTCTGACCCAGATTCTGACCCAGGCTGTGGCTGACAGGCCAGGTCGGTCGCCGCACGGTCGGCCGCACCATGGGCCGGTCGACCGTTGCGGTCGACCGACGTGCACAGACTTGTGCACGTCTGGCAGACACAGGCCCGGTCGACCGGGCGGTCGACCGGACCAGAGAGCCTAGCTCTCTGTATCTGGCGGTCGGCCGGGACGGTCGACCGGAACAGAGAGTCTGCTCTCTGTATCTGGGCGGTCGACCGGGTTTGCCCAACTGTCATATTTATGACCGTTGGCGGTCGACCGGGCGGTCGACCGGCAAGCCTGTCAGGCTGCCACATCAGCCTAACGGCTAGTTTTCTGTTTGGCCTATATAAACCCCATTCATTTGGAATTTTGGCCAAGTTTTTATGAGCTAAAATTTCTCTCTATTCTTGGTGTTTAAAAGAAGTTTTCAAAAGAGTTTAAGTGCCAAAAAGATTCATCTATTTGTGTTTAAGTGTTTTGTTTATTTCAAAGAAATTAGGGTTTTGGGAAATAGTTTTTGCTCTAAACTTCTATATCTATTTTGGTGTTTTCCCAAGAGAATTTCTTTGATCAAAACACTTATTTTTCCACACTTGAGCTATCTTCTATCCTATTCTATTAGGATCATTTGTTTGTGGGAAAAGAGATTGTTTGTGGTTGAAAGACACCACCAAGAGTTGTAAACCCTCCTTGTTTTGTTGTATCCCTCTTTGGTAGAGGTTGATCGGAGTGGTATTGTTTTGGATCCCTCTTCGGTAGAGGTGATTGTGTTTGTTGTTGGCTACGGGCCTTATCCCTCTTCGGTAGAGGTGGATTGTGGTTGTATTGCCTCGGTGGCATTGTAAGGTTGAGAGAGGAGTTCGGTACTCCTTAGTGGATTAGAAATCCTTCTCGGTGAAGGCGGGGACGTAGAGCTAGGGGCTCGAACCTCGAAACATATCATTGTGTTTGCGTTTGATCCATTGTCTCTTTAACCCTCTCTCTTATTTGTGTTGTGCATCATTCATTTCATCCATATCATATTCATTGCTTGTGTTGCCTTGCATCTTTCATATTGCTATATCATTATATGCTTGGCTTGCTTGTGTGTGTGCCTCACTTGTACTTAACCACAAGAGCTTCATATAGCACCTCAACCCATATCTAGGGGAATCAAGAGGAGTTAGTCCAAAGCCCTTCACGGGGAATTCGGCTACACTTGTCTGTTGTATTAAGTGTGTTGCAAATTAGTTTTAAGCTTCCGCATTTAGCGCATTTAGTTTCTAGATTAGCCATATCACCTATTCACCCCCCCTCTAGGTGTTTTCAACTCAGCTAGGTCAGTTCACTACTGAAGATTCAGTCACAACTGCTTGAGCTTGATGAGTTCATTTCAATGAACTACGGTTGGCTTGATCCGTTGGGCAAGTTATGTAGGCAGCCGTAAAGGCGCAGCCATTGGGTGATGCAACCCGTATGAAGCAATTTTGGTTCTCAAGAAGTTGATTGGACTTCACGTAGAGGTGAAGAGTTTGGACTTCACGTAGAGGTGAAGAGTTAGAATTCACATAGAGGTGAAGAGTTGGACTTCACGTAGAGGTGAAGCATTATGATCTTAGTGAACAGTTGATGTTCTGGTGAGAAGATGGTTAAGCTTGCATAAGGGGTGTGCATCCAGTTCGTTGAAGCCGATGATGGTGCTTGGTGTGTTCTACTCAGATTTGCTTGGACCGTCTCGAATACATGTGGACTGGAGAGAGCTAGTCAGTTGTAAAGTCAGCGTTGGCTAATGATGGGTTCTTCTTGAGGTCATTTGGAATAGAGTTCTATGAAGTTGCTGAGTTGTAGACATGTTCATTAGTCGGCTCATATGGTATTTCTCTTCAGGTGGAGTGATGTGAAGGCATGTGTGGTGCATTCTGTTCTGATATCTGAGCTGAAGTTGGAAGTTTACAATTGATATTGGAGTTTGGTGAGAGTTACAGGTGGCAACGACAAACTCAATTTAGATCTGGTGAGATCAATTGAAATCAATTGTACGTGTATTGGCGATTCGTTTGAAGGAACAGGCTTCGTCTGTTGGCCAAGTCAAGATCGTGTGTCGATTTCGCTGAGATCGTGTGTTGATTTTGTTCGGAGCATTCAAGCCGAGATCGTGTGTCAATTTTGCCAGATGTTCGTTGGAATTCGGCTCAGATTTAGAAAATCTTCACCGAGGTGGAGAATTATAGGGAGAGAGGAGATATAGGAGATAGCACAGGGACCAGAAGTAAAAAGGAGCAAGAACGGTGCTTGAAGCAGGCCTAAACAGGGCTTGGTCGACCGCCCGGTCGACCGATGGACATAGCCTGGTCGACCGCCCGGTCGATTGGTATGCACGACGTGCACAGACATGGCCCGGTCGACCACCCTATCGACCGTGGCAAAGGAACGGTCGACCGAGCGGTCAACTGACTGACATGAGTAAGCTCTCGGTTGGTTTCGATGAAGGACAAGGGTCAATCGACCGTCCGGTCCACCGACAGACGCGTTTTGTTTTCCTTTTAGGGTTCAGACTCCTTTTCTATTTTGGGGTCGAATCTAATCAGGATTTTCTAAATCCCTGAGACTCTCTAGCTATAAATATGTGCTAAAGCCCTCATGTATTGTATCCCTTGAAGTATCCCTCTGATATTCGCTTGTATTGATTGTTGAATCAATAAAATCTCTCTCCCCCTTGCTGCGAGGACGTAGGCAAATTGCCAAACCTCGTTAAATATTGTGTTAGCTTGTTTTCTCTATTGTTTCTCTGTTCTTGTTGTGTGAGTACATCTCCGGCTGTATCTATCTCTATTAGTAGATTCCTTATTGGTTGTTGCCTCGCGCGCAACATGGTGATGGTCAAGGGCACAGGCAGCGTCTGGCACTGACAGGCCGCAAAAGGCTTGGTCCTTCTTCATGAGGACTTCGCGTGCGAGATCGGGGGAGGAGATGACAATGGTTATCACTTGGCCTAGCTTGAGAGACATGACGGGGCCGTAGGCCTTGGCCAGTCGGGCCAGGGACCGGTGGGGCTCGTCGCCGAGCATGAACATGTTGCCAAAGATGGGGAATGGTTTAGGGCTGGGTGGGAGATTTGCATGATTGCTATAAGATCCTAGTGTTTTTAGAATGTGGAGAAAATAAAATATTGACAGGGGGATTAAGATCCAAATGAGCCATTAGACAAAGTCTGCCATCAGATGTTTGTAGCCGGTTATAGCGATCTACATTTATAGATGAATATGTCTCTTTTTGACTTTTTATAATTTATTTTTAATTTTTTTAATTTTGAGTTAAAACCCTGGCAATTTACACATTTGCGTGAAGAAACGGAAAAGAATAACTTAGAATAGGGAGACTAAAAACTAGATGTTAGAACTTAAAAACAGAGAAAATTTATTATCCCCATAATTTCCTTCTTTGGATCATAATCTTCCTTCTCTGGATCATAAAATTAGTATCTTGATCGGGGCGGAACCAAGAACTTGAAAATGTGTATTTTATGAAATCAGTGAAAAAGCTTGTGTGTGCTAATATTTTCTCGATACTTCCGTAATAGTATTAGCTCAACGGGTCAAATCTATAGGGACGGGAGGCGATAGTAGCATTAATAGTTTATGTTCACGTCGTATGTTAACAAGTTCTTCTTTGTTAACTAATGAGAAAAAAGAAAAGAAAAAATCCGCAATTGATAGGTGAAGAAGGTGATAAAAACGCGAAGTGAAAACAAATAAGAAGTGGGTTTTGAAAACAAAAAGAAGATGAAATAAAGATGAACTAAAAAGTTGGTGAGAACAACAATGGGAAAATGATAAAAGGGTTTTAAAATTGATTTTTAAATAAGAATAAAGAAAACTCATGTCTACTCACTACTAATTTCTCCATTAATCATGCTAACCTCTTAGTGATAGTTGCCTCACATGGATCCTTGGTCATCACTAGTCCTTGGCTTTAAGAGACGATACAAAGAAATGACATATAAGATTGTTCTTCTATATTTAAACATGACATCCATACCACATAACAAGTTGCAAGTTACTATTAAATCATCAAAACTAATTAGAGGTGAATATGAAATAAAGAAGACATTGCTAGTTAGCAAGTTAGTGGGTTAGATATTAGAAATGTAAGAATGTTAGAATCCATCATCATGAGCCATCAATGGCTCTTACAAGAGAAAGACCTTATAGAGGCTATTAGATTCATATGGATTATCAAGTAAGTGGTTAGATGATTAGTGGTTAGTAGTTGGATTGTCATGAGAAGAAAAATTAGATAAGCATCATGTAGAAGATGGAAAAGATTACAATAGAGAAGAAAGGAGACACCTTTACATAGATTGTCACCATCTATTACATCAATCTCTCTCTTTCTCTCTTGGAACCTCTCTGCCCTAATACATGATCTAAAAACAAAATAAAAATACAATATAAAAGAAAAGAAAACAAGAACACCTACACTAACCTACAATAAAAGAGAGAAACCTAGCCTATTTCTCAATCTGCTTGCGTTCCAGGTGTCTGCAGGGCTATTTATAGGTGAAAGGAGGTTCTAAAAGACGAGACGAGGCCATGTGTCAAAAATCAATGCGTGGCTCGCCAACATTGCCACGAAAACGCAGCAATTGCACGTTTTTGTGACAAAACCAGGGATTTAGGTCCCTGATTTTGGCGAGTGGTTTTGCCTCGCTTCGAGAACCTTCCGGATATGCTCAGATTTGTTTATTTGGATTCAGATTTTCATCAGACACCCGCTAACATCTAGATTCAATGTATCTTCAATGTATCATCTAGAACTCCCTACCTTGGCCTCCAAGAAATTCAGATTTAATTACCTGAAAATGGATATAATTAAGCTCTTATTACTCATTTACCCTTCTAGTCTTGATTATTTGCAAAAGAGACAAAAAACACACTTACAAATGATATTTTATCCATAAATTGATAGGGAAATGCGATATAATTATGCAAAATTATAGACTAATCACACCCCCACACTTATTTATTTGCTCGTCCCGAGCAAAACAATAAAAAGAAAAACTATATTACAAATGTTATTCACCACTTTCATAGGTGACGCAATTGCACTGGGCGTGTGCAACGAGCCATTAATCCTCTAAGTTACCCCTAGAGGAAGAGTGTTGTCTCTTGAGGGTTTTCAGCAGATTGTACCCACAAAATTCATAAAGAAAGAAGACAAATATTAGTGCTTTGAGAATGTATTTTGAAAGAGTGACAAGTTTTCGAAATATTTTTGCAAAAAATATAAGCGATCAAGTCCACCAAAAATTATTTTTCCTTAAACTTAGTCTATATTCAAGATCTTGTCTTCAATTAAGGTAAGAATTCAAAATTGGATTGAATATTTTATCCTTCATAAAACCTATATAAGAAGAACTTTGTGATAGTGAAGATTTCTGGGATTTCAACTCTAACAATCAAACCATTTATTTACATATATTTTTCTGTTTTCTTCCCTTAGTTTTCTTAGGCTTTCTAGTTTACCTGAATAATGAGCCTTTAACCGATGACTCCCATATTAGATGGTCTTAAAATACCAGATGAGAAAACATCTCTCGGGTTTAAGGACTCGAGTAAATAAGACCACAAAATTAAGGGGATTATTTGTTTCTTATGACCACTATTTAGGCGTGAATAATCATACTTCTTAAGGCATAGTTATCCAGCTTAATAAGTGATTTTTTCCCTTCATATATAACATATATTTTTTCATTTTATTTATTTTATGACATTTTAGGTCTTTGTTTCCATCCCAAAATATGTAAGTGTGAAGTGCATACTATCTAAGGTAAAAAATTCAAGATAAAATTCTCTCTCTAATTTGTCTTACTTAACCTATAATTTTAAATAAGATCCATTATTTTGACTAGGTTTAAGATGTCATAATTTAAGGCTTCCTTAGCTTCTAAGATCATCTTAATTTCTTAAAAATAGATCAAAAGTTTATCTTTTGTTTTAAAAAGTTTTTAAAGAAAGAGAAAAATCCTATACAAAAGGAAAGATTTCTAAAAGTATCCTAAAAGAAGTGAAAAAGAAAGAAAATCTAAAAAGCTCTATGTTAGTAAACCCTCCCCCACACTTATCTCATGCATTGTCCCCAATTCATCGTGAATGTATGTGTGCATGAAACAAATAGAGAGGGAAGGAAAAATCACCTCAAGTTGGTAGTTTCGGTGGCGGTCTGAATAGTCCACGAAATGCGGTCCAATCCAATTTGCGTGGAGTTCGGAGGAACCCACCAATGATCTCTATAATACAACCCACTAAAATGATATATATACATGTGAATGATTTTTATTAAGAATTTTACCCCATCTAATTTCTAAATTTTAAAAATAATTTCAGAGTCAATTTTATCAACACCCTTGTTCCAAAATAGAGTATGAAAAGATGGAATGATTGATTTGAACTCAGGAAGTACATGAACTAATACTAACTCAGAAATTTAACTTTAGTCAAGTAAAGGTTCAGGAGTCAAAATTAGTTCAGGAATCAGGTCCAATCAAGAAGTTGAAATTCAAGTCCACATTCATTCCCCACAATGGAATGTGACTTTCTAAGATAAGTGATTCAAGTTCAAGAATGACAGGTATGAAAATCAAAACTGTCTCTAAAATGTTGCTCAAGTTAGGTAACAAAGCAGGAGTCAATATTAATTCAGGAATTTGAACTGGATCACAATTTTAGGATTGAAGTCACATTCCTCATTGAGTTCAATTTCATAAAAATGAGAACTTGCCAAACTTTCAATGGGACTTTCAAAAGTATGAAATTGGTGAAGTTCAATATGATGATCATAAAAGATTGATAATTCAATTTCACGATGGATAGGCACGAGATCCAATACTGACTCAGAAAAAGGATTGAAATTAGGTAAAGATACTGGAGTCATTATTGAATCAGAAAGTGAAATTGAATTACCAAGTTGAGGTTCGGGATCATATTTATGCTCAAGTTCAATTTCATGAAAATGATAACTTGCCAAAATGTCAATGAGATTTTCAAAAGTCAGAGTTTGGTCAAGTTCAAATGGGTGTGCTGAAATTGAATCTTGGTTTCCAAAATAATAAGAGTCCTGGGTCAAATCAATAGAGCTAGAGATATCTAATTTGGTCAAAGGTTGATAAGAGAGAGTTTTCTCATTCATATAAATATTGACCAATTGACTCAATTGTGTTTCCAACCTATTGATAGACTGAGCAGAAGATTTTTGTAATTGTAGCATAGACTCTTGCAAGATTTCTATATTCTTTTCTAGATATGTTTTTTTTTCAAGTGGTTGTTCTAGAAAGGTAGTGTAGGAATCTTGATTTTGGAAAATTAGTGAAGAATGTGAGTCCAACATGTTTTGGGATTGAAGCTCAGACTCACGAAAGAATTCCATACTCATTTTCAGGGCAGATGACTGTTCATTTTGAATAGGTGAAGCTGAGTATGAATCTTGAAAATATTGTGAAAATGGTGAATTGAGCTTCTTTTGTTGGGACTCAAGTATGGCTTGTATAGCTTCTATACTTTTTTCTAATTCAGATTTTTCTTCAATGGATTAGTCTAGAAAAAGGTATAGGAAGCAAAATCGGAGAATGAATATTGTGAAAATTGTGAATAAGGTGGACAAGAAGGCTGAAAATTTTACTCGTGGGAGGTGAATCCCCATTGACTCTATGAAGAATTGAAATTATTTCAAATATTATGGTCATAAGATTGTGGGTATAGGTTGTATTAATTTGGATAAGTCCAACCTGATGTATTTGGTTGGTTCATATTGTAAAAAGCCAGGTTGGAATTATCCGAATCAAATAAGGTCGGTGTGGATTCATATTAGGATTGAAAAAATTATTATTATTGAATTCTATTTCACAAACAATCACAAACAAAAAGAAAAAGTAAGCAACAAACAAAAGAAAAGAAAAAATCAAAACCAAGCCTATATTAAGGTTGACCTAGACCTAGACGACTCCTAACTGGTCGATTACTCGGGGCAGGTTGTTGTATGAATCCTACCACAAGTTAATCGGCTAGGTAGGGGCAAAGTATGGTGAGAGATATCCGTGCATAAGCAATGGGCATTAATTACGCCAAACTACAGTATCTTCGAGGCGTAACATCTTAATCCCCAACCTTAAACACCGATTTCATAAGAGTATGATTCAAACAAGTTTCACCCTCGGTCAATCTCTTAATGAGTCTGAGATATCCCTAGGGGCCAACGTCTATCAGTTTTTATTAGGGCTTGGGTTGTTCGAGTGGGGAGGTGATTTTTTGGGCTAAGGAAGGGTAATGACTTTCCCACCTTATCTTGTATTGGGTTTTACCCTTAATTTTAATTCATTCAAGTATGCAATATAGACAAGAATATAACACAAAGCGAGTAAATTACCCACGTGTTTGTCTTATGCTATATGCAATGCCATATGAACACCTCAGTCCAGATCACAACAACAGGACAAAATGCAATATACTGGAATTGAAAACGTGCCTAAATGCAAATGTCTAAACCGTTATAAAAACGTTCAAATACCGTATTTTAGTTCTTTAATTATTGTAGTGTGTAGGCAATTAAAGTAGAAAAATAGCAGCAGAATATATCAATATATGCAACTTGCAAGAACCCTACAAAAGATGTGTTGGCCCAAAGGCCCATCACTCTAGTTTTGATGATGATCAACTCATGTAGTTATATTTACTAATGATCTTGTGTTTAATTAGTGACACATTTATGATCAAGATCTTAGTAGGTGTGGAGCTTCAATAAAGGATTTAAAGTCAAGTTTTGGAGCTAGCACCAGTTGATTCACGAGCCTATGCATCAAGACCACATCAAGAGTTGAGCTCGTTGGATCGTGTGTGGACCAAGTCAAGAAGATGAGAAGACTTCAAGGGAAGACTTCAAGATCAAGACTTGTGTCTAGGTTTGTTTTTATAAGATTTTGTTTTAGTTAAAATATAAAGGATAGAATAGTTGGTGGATTGCTCAAGTTCATATCACACACACACTCTTGATTTATATGTGTTTTCATAAAAGATTTTTAGTTCTAGAAAAATACCGTTTTGGTTTTTGGTGTTTCAAATATACATGTGTTTTTAACCAAAATCATTTTAGAACTCTCGGGTTTTCTCGGTCGACCGTTCTGCTGATTTGCTCGACATCCTTTTAGTTTTCTAGTCATAACTTTTGATTCCTATATTAAATTAACATAATTTAAATTGCATTTTAAAGATGACTTTCAGAGCTACATTTAATATTCAATAATCATTTTCTGATTTAAATGTTAAGAATGTCAAATATTGGGTTGAAGTCTGAAAAATAGTTTACAGTTTCTGATTTGATACCTTTTAGTATTTTATTGATAACTTTCAATTCCGAATGATATTTATTTGATTTAAGTTGAAGTATAAAGAAGACTTCAATATCTACAAATTCATCCTATATACTTATTCCCAAATTTGAACGTTTTAGACCTCAAAACTGTGCTCCAAGTTAACCTATTGCACAGAGGTCGGTCGACCGGGCGGGTTGACCGGAACCAAGTGCGGTCGACCGCAACGGTCGACCGACGTGCACAAAAACGTGCACGTCTGGCGGGTCGACTGGGCGGGTTGACCGAAACTGAGAGCAGTGCTCTCTGTTCTTCTGGGTCGACCGGGCCGGTCGACCGGAGGCTGTAACGGTCGGATTTTTGACCGTTGGCGGTCGACCGGACCGGTCGACCGGCAGTTCTGATAGATCCCAACGGCTATATTTTTCTGACCTATAAATTGGGGGGTCTTGTCATTATTTTGAGCCAAGTTTTAGGAGACCTTTAGAGCCAGTTTTTTCCATACTTTCAGAAGAGTTTTCTCCACAAAATAGAGAGCAAATATTTCCTATCTAAAGGGAAGTTTTTATAAAGAGTGTTAAAAGAGATTTCTTGAGTTTTTCACCAAAGTTTCTTTCCTTGCTTTCTCACAATCACTTGAGCTATCCATTGCCTAATCTATCCATAGGATTGTGTTGTGAGAGCTTTTGTTAGGTGATCAAAGTGTTTAGATCACCAAGATTTCATTTTTGTTCTTTGAGGAGACGAGAAAGTGTGCTCGTGGTTGTTTTGAGTTCGGGTGCGGACTCGGTTGATTGAGGTGCGGCCTCGGCGAGCCGGTGGGCTTGCGTTGTGTACGGGACTAGGGAGTCCGAGGGCTTGTAGGTGTTGCGGCACCGAGGAGAGATCCATTAGGATCTTGCATAGTGGAAATCCTTCGTGTGTCGAAGGCGGGGATGTAGAGCAAGTGTGCTCGAACCTCGAAACATACCCTTGTGTTCGCGATTGCCATCTCTCTCTCTCTCTCTCTATCTCCTTTATATCTTGCATAGCTTATATTGTCTTTACATTTACATGCTTGATATATCTTGTGTGCATAATTAATATACTTGCGTGGGATTGTTGCTAACACTTGTATTCAACCAAGAGAGCCAACGCGGCACCTCAACCCATTCAAGGGGAATCTAGAGGAGTTTGTCCAGAGCCCTTCACGGGAAATTCGGCAACACTCTTTGGTTATACCTGGTGTTTAGTGTAATAGTTTTAATTAGGTCACAATTGTTTTAGCTTCCGCATTATTTGGCATTAAGTGACCATTAGATTAGCCATCACCTATTCACCCCCCCTCTAGGTGAACTTACAATTGGTATCAGAGCTTGGTACTCTGATTTGGGTCTTACAACCTAGAGTTAAAGATCCTCATTTTAGGCTAATCACAAGATTTGTACACACACCATGGACTTCATGTCACCACCCACCTTTGACATCCTTAACATCCAAATTTGGAAGGTTAAGATGTCTTTGTACCTCAAAGCCTTAGGTTTTCATGTATATCTTGCCACTACTAATAATGCATATTGTTTAGATGGTAAGAATTTTGAGGCTAACTCAAAAGCCCTTAATACTTTAAAGTCTACCCTATATGATGTTTATTTATCTAGAGTTGCTAATATTGATTCGGCTTTTGTAGTATGGAACACCCTCACCTCCCTTGGCGAAAAGGATCTATACTATGCGGGGAGCGATTCGGACGTTGGAAGCGATATCTCCAACGTATGCTATATGGTCCAAGGAGATAACCCCCTTGAGGTAAACTCCGAATCCGATGATGAGGACATGTCATATGATAAGCTCACTTCATTTTGCCAAACAATTCTTGAAAAATATGACATGCTTAAGAAAGAAAATAAAAATTTGAAAAAGAACATTGCTTGCATGCATATAGAACAAGATTCATTTAAATCTAACATTGCATGTTTAGAAAAAGATAATAAAAATTTGAAAAAGAATTTTGATGTCATGCTTAATGAAAAGGATTCATTAGAAAATAAAATGGCATGCTTAGAAAAGGAAAATAAAGATTTGAAAAATGAGAATGGTTCCTTGCTTTCTAAATTGAATGATTTATGTGAAGGGAACACTACTTTGAAAAATAAAATTGATCTGGTGGAAAAACAAAGAGAAGTTGTTTTTCAAGAAAATAAATCTTTGAAAAGAAAAATTTGTGAAAAAGAAAAGGATTTTGTTTCACAAAAGAAAAAGAAAAATGATTCTTTATCTCATCATGCTTTTCATGCCACCACAAATGAGATAAATATGTTGAAAAATAAAATAGATAGTTTGAGCTCTAATTTGAGCACATGTGCATTCAATCATACTAAATTGGAGTCTTTATTTTCAAAGAAACAAACTCCATCCTTTCATGCACATCATCATGCTTATGTTGCACACCATGATCACACTCCTACACATAAGCATACTAAGGTGTACGTATGTACACATTGTGGTCGCAAAGGCCATTTAGCAAAGTTTTGTTATGATAATGTTAATTCTCTAAATTTTGCTAATAAAAATGTTTGGGTGCCTTACAACAAGACTAACCCCCAAGGACCCAAGAAAATATGGGTACCAAAACCCCCACCTTTTGCTTTTGATGTAGGTGAGGGCCCTCACAAGACGTGAGAGGATTGGTGCCTTGGTAGTGGATGCTCTTGGACATGATGGACATACATTTGGATGCATCGCTATCAAGGAGTTTTGGTGGGACAACCACCATGTTAGGAGCTTTGGAGTTGGTAACAATTTCTAAACTCCTACTTTTTATGTTCATGCTTGTTCATTCATAATATTCATAGCATGTTCATGTTTTATATTTGTGTGCTTCATGTGGTATTTACATGCTTAGATGTAGAATGTGTCAAACTTGCTTTTATACATGTACACTTAGTGAGTATCAAATTGACTCATATACATTCACTCTTCATGCTCATTTGTACCCACTATATGCATATGTATAGACTAGTTTTGATGATTCTCATTTATACATGCTTTGCCAATTTTTATGCTTTACTTCATGTATATGTATTTTTAATTCAAATCTAATAAATATACATGTATACCCGTGAGTCTCTTGCTTTCATGCAAATACATTTAATAGACTCTTTTATTTGGGATATGTATGCATATTGTTAGAATTGTATAAATCATACATATACCTAGAAGTTTGTTGATTTGATGAAAAATGATTTTTCGTGACTTATGATCTTTTTGAGCTTCATTGACTATTTTCATAAAAATACTATTTACATGATTGTTTAACACTCACACTTTTGTTAAAATCATTTTGAGCCTCAATGTCTATTTTCATGAAAATGCTATTTACATGACTTTTGACCACTCACACTTTATTTATTTTGTCATGACTTAGTTTCATGGACATATTTTTGTGTTTTATAGACTATGAGTGTAAATTGTGTGTATTTAGTTTTGTTTCATGAAAAACATATGATTCATTGTATTTTGAAAGATCTTTAACTAGTTTTTCAAAAATTATCTTTAACTAGTTAATTATTCTTCTTTTGGTAGTGATTTTCAATGCTAAAATATTTTCAAACCTATTTTTGAAAACCCCTACCTTCTATGGGCGGATGGATGGGCGTGTATGCCTTGTAAGCTTAATTGACAAATCTTTTACCTTGTGCATATCAAGGGATGGTAGGTTTGAGTTATATACATGATTTACATTGTTATTTTCAATTGGTATCAACATGTTTTTACAATAATGATTATTTACATTTGGTATCTTAAAAAAATTGATTGTTTTACAAGAGCTCTGATACCTTTAAAATTTGTTATATGATATCTTAAATTTGGTTTACTAAGATATCTCAAAATTTGTTTTATTAAGAAAATTTCAAAAGTTTGAAAGTTCAAACTTTTTGATTTGTATTGCCTATATGCAAGGAGAGCTTAACATCTCTTCTACATATAGATTCATGTTGAGTGTATTGTATATTGAGGAGCTTGACAACTCTTCTTTATGTGATACACGTGTGTAGGGAGAGCTTCACATCTCCTCTTATGCATTACATATTATACGTTATGTGAATTAGGGCTTGTCATCCCTCTTTCATGTAATGTATATGTGTAGGGAAGCTAACTTAGCGTCTTCCTCTTCATGAATGTATATCGCATATAACCTATTATTGATTGTTTTGCTTTAACCCTTTTTGATCTCTTTGTTTATGACAAAAAGGGGGAGAAAAATTTGATGATTTTGTTTTTACCCCTTTGTTGATGATTGACAAAAAGGAGGAGAAGAATTTGAGGTTTATATGCATGTTGAGTAATATTTATGTTTATGCATATATGTTTTGTTTTTTTGCAATTAGGAGCAAAAGATTTGATTTGTTTTATCTCCATTTGCATGCATGTCTATGAGCTTTATTGCATATCTATTCATTTATTTGTTATGCATGAGTTAAGGGGGAGCTTCTTTGAAGCTTTACTTTAATCCATGCATATATAACTTCATGAGTTTTGTCATCATCAAAAAGGGGAGATTGTTGGCCCAAAGGCCCATCACTCTAGTTTTGATGATGATCAACTCATGTAGTTATGTTTACTAATGATCTTGTGTTTAATTAGTGACAGATTTATGATCAAGATCTTAGTAGGTGTGGAGCTTCAACAAAGGATTTAAAGTCAAGTTTTGGAGCTAGCACCAGTTGATTCACGAGCCTATGCATCAAGACCACATCAAGAGTTGAGCTCGTTGGATCGTGTGTGGACCAAGTCAAGAAGATGAGAAGACTTCAAGGGAAGACTTCAAGATCAAGACTTGTGTCTAGGTTTATTTTTATAAGATTTTGTTTTAGTTAAAATGTAAAGGATAGAATAGTTGGTGGATTGCTCAAGTTCATATCACACACACACTCTTGATTTATATGTGTTTTCATAAAGATTTTTAGTTCTAGAAAAATACCGTTTAGGTTTTTGGTGTTTCAAATATACATGTGTTTTTAACCAAAACCATTTTAGAACTCTCGGGTTTTCTCGGTCGACCGTTCTGCTGATCTGCTCGACATCCTTTTAGTTTTCTAGTCATAACTTTTGATTCCTATATTCAATTAACATAATTTAAATTGAATTTTAAAGATGACTTTCAGAGCTACATTTAATATTCAATAATCATTTTCTGATTTAAATGTTAAGAATGTCAAATATTGGGTTGAAGTCTGAAAAACAGTTTACAGTTTCTGATTTGATACCTTTTAGTATTTTATTGATAACTTTCAATTCCGAATTGATATTGATTTGATTTAAGTTGAATTAGAAAGAAGACTTCAATATCTACAAATTCATCCTATATACTTATTCCTCCAAATTCGAACGTTTTAGACCTCAAAACTGTGCTCCAAGTTAACCTATTGCACATAGGTCGGTCGACCGGGTGGGTCGACCGGAACCAAGTGCGGTCGACCGCAACGGTCGACCGACGTGCACAAAAACGTGCACGTCTGGCGGGTCGACCGGGCGGGTCGACCGAAACTGAGAGCAGTGCTCTCTGTTCTTCTGGGTCGACCGGGCCGGTCGACCGGAGGCTGTAACGGTCGGATTTTTGACCGTTGGCGGTCGACCGGACCGGTCGACCGGCAGTTCTGACAGATCCCAATTGCTATATTTTTCTGACCTATAAATTGGGGGTCTTGTCATTGTTTTGAGCCAAGTTTTAGGAGACCTTTAGAGCCAGTTTTTCCCATACTTTCAGAAGAGTTTTCTCCACAAAATAGAGAGCAAATATTTCCTATCTAAAGGGAAGTTTTTATAAAGAGTGTTAAAAGAGATTTCTTGAGTTTTTCACCAAAGTTTCTTTCCTTACTTTCTCACAATCACTTGAGCTATCCATTGCCTAATCTATCCATAGGATTGTGTTGTGAGAGCTTTTGTTAGGTGATCAAAGTGTTTAGATCACCAAGATTTTATTTTTGTTCTTTGAGGAGACGGGCAAGTGTGCTCGTGGTTGTTTTGAGTTCGGGTGCGGACTCGGTTGATTGAGGTGCGGCCTCAGCGAGCCGGTGGGCTTGCGTTGTGTACGGGACTAGGGAGTCCGAGGGCTTGTAGGTGTTGCGCACCGAGGAGAGATCCATTGGGATCTTGCATAGTGGAAATCCTTCGTGTGTCAAAGGCGGGGATGTAGAGCAAGTGTGCTCGAACCTCGAAACATACCCTTGTGTTTGCGATTGCCATCTCTCTCTCTATCTCCTTTATATCTTGCATAGCTTATATTGTCTTTACATTTACATGCTTGATATATCTTGTGTGCATAATTGATATACTTGCGTGGGATTGTTGCTAACACTTGTATTCAACCAAGAGAGCCAACGCGGCACCTCAACCCATTCAAGGGGAATCTAGAGGAGTTTGTCCAGAGCCCTTCACGGGGAATTCGGCAACACTCTTTAGTTATACCTGGTGTTTAGTGTAATAGTTTTAATTAGGTCACAATTGTTTTAGCTTCCGCATTATTTGGCATTAAGTGACCATTAGATTAGCCATCACCTATTCACCCCCCCTCTAGGTGAACTTACAAGATGAAGTCCAAATGCCACACAAATGCCGCGTTTTCACGGCTTTTCTTGGGTTTTCGTGGCACAATTATGGAAGCAGGGTCCCTGTTTTTTAGAGCAAGAAAATGCAAGCAAGACTATACTTCTGCAATGCTAAGCTTTTGTAAAGATTGACTTGCACACCAAAATAGAGAAGAAAATGTTAATAAAAATGTGTAATCTAAACCATTCCCGTCCCCAGCAACAACGCCAAAATTTTGATTGGGGTGGAACCAAGCACTTAAAAATGTGTATTTTATGAAATCAGTGAAAAAGCTTGTGTGTGCTAATGTTCCCTTGATGCTTCTATTATAGCATTGACTCAACGGGTCGAATCCACAAGGACGGAAGGCGATGGAAGCATTAACAATTTATGTTCACGTCGTATGTTAACAAGTTCTTCTTTGTCAAAGAATGAGAAAAAATAAAAGAAAAGAAATCCAGAAGTGATAGGTGAATAAAGCGATAAAAACGCGAAGTGAAAACAAATGAGAAGTGTGTTTTGAAAATAAAAAAGAAGATGAAATAAAGATGAACTAAGAAGTTCGTGAGAACAATAATGGGAAAATGATAAAAGGGTTTTAAAATTGATTTTTAAAATAAGAATAAAGAAAACTCATGGCTACTAACTACTAATTTCTCCACTAACCATGCTAACATCTTAATGATAGTTGCCTCACATAGATCCTTGGCCATCACTAGTCCTTACCTTTAAGAGACGATACAAAGAATGTCTCATAAGATTGTTCTTTTACATTCAAACAACACATCCATACCACATAACAAGTTGAAAGGTACTATTAAATCATCAAAACCGGTTAGAGGCGAGCATGAAATAAAGAAAATATTGTAAGTTAGCAAGTTAGTAGGTTAGATGTTAGAAATGTTAGAATGTTAGAATCCATCATCATGAGCCATCAATGGCTGTTGCAAGAGTAAGGCCTTGTAGAGGCTATTAGATTCATGTGGATTATCATGTAAGCGGTTAGATAGTTAGTGATTAGTAGTTAGATTGTCATGAGAAGAAAAATTAGTTAAACATCATGTAGAATATGAAAAAGATTACAATGGAGAAGAAAGGAGACACCTTTACATAGATTGTCACCATCATTACATCAATCTCTCTCTTTCTCTCTCTGAATCTCTCGGCCCTAATACATGATCTAAAAATAAAATGAAAATATAAAAGAAAAGAAAACAAGAACACCTACACTAAAAGAGAGAAAACCTAGCATATTTCTCAATCTGCTTGCGTTTCAGGTCTCTGCAAGGCTTTTTCAAGGCAAAAGGAGGTTCCAGAAGACGAGACGAGGCCACGCGTCAAAAATCAACGCGTGGCTCGCTAACATTGCCGTGAAAACGCGGTAATTGCTGCATTTTCGCGGCAAAACCAGGGACTTAGGTCCCTGGTTTTGGCGAGTGGTTTCGCCTCGCTTTGGGAACCTTCCAGATTTCTCAGATTCGGTTATTTGGATCCAGACTTTCGTCAGACACCCGCCATCATCTAGATTCAATGTATCTTCTAGAAACTCTCTAGCTTGGCCTCCAAGAAATCCGGATTGAATTACCCAAAAATGGGTATAATTAAGCTCTTATTACTCCTTTGCCCTTCAAGTCTTGATTATCTGCAAAAGAGACCAAAACACAGTTAGAAATGATATTTTATTCATAAATTGATAGGGAATGCGATATAATAATGCGAAATTGTAGATTAATCATATCTCAATTTAAAATTGTAAGAAAATTAAGTAAATTTGAATCATAATTTAATTAACAAAAGAATATATAAGAAGGATACATTTATTAACATGTCAAATTCACATTAAATATTAAAGTTAACTTCAGTTATTTTGAATGATATTTCTAACTTTCTAATTTTGATGTTATTTTTCCTAAATAAAATATAAATGCTAAATTTAGAAAAAAAAATTATCTCTCTGCTTTTTTTGAACATGAAATCCCTGTATCTAGATTGCAACTTTTTAATGATTCCTCCCGAAGGAAGAAAATTTTCTTGATTTTAATAACATGAGGCTCACAATTCAATTGAGAAAATATCTAGCTAGATCTATGCAAGATTATGTTCGTGTTTAATAATGGGAAAGCCTTTGTTTTGCACTTGGGCTCCATCTGTATTAAATCTCATGTCCTTTGTTTGACACTTGGCTTCATCTGTTGGCACTTGGGTTCCATCTATAGAAATTTTTTTTGCTTACCGTGTTTTTCGTCACAGCGGACACCGCGGCCATCTGGGCCGTTCATTCTTGTGGGTCTCCAGTGGGTCCCAGTGGCTCCACCCGGCTGAATAGCTCCCAGGCCACAGTGACCGCTGTGAATGAATGATGCGATGAGCAAAATGGAACTACCATCTGTATTGAATTTGTGTCATTTGTTTGACATGTTGGCTTCGCTATTGGTGCCAATGTTTCTTTACTTGTGATTGATAAGTCAGAAAGAAGTGTACCCGATTGTTTTTGTGTGTGATCATCTATGCCTGGCATATCCAAAGTAGATTCGGCAAGCGAAGATCTCAGACCTGAGGTAAACTATGACTTTTTTATTTTTTAATTTTTTATCATTGCTGTCCTTTCCATTTCTTTGGCAGGGCTCAGTTTATTACTTTTTGTGTCTGCCAGGTATGAAGCCACAATAATTTAGGCAGCAGAGGAGGGAAGCTATAAAGTTGAAAAGAAAAGAACAAAAAAATAATTAATATATGTGTAGCATACCTAAGTAGACATTCATTTTCTCTAATTTGTTTAACGAGACTTCATTTTTTTTATTGTTTTTCTCTTTGAGCAAATGACTGGGAATAAAAGGTTCCCCATTTTTCATTAATAAGCATGTAATGGAACATAAAACTCAACTACAACCAGACCACCACTCAGTGCCTAAACCATATCCAGTTTACTAGCGATCCTGGTAAAACAAAAAAAAGCAAAAGTATACAATATGCTAAAGAAAGCAAAAGAACTCAACCCCAATACAAAAATCATGATTGAAAACTGAGAATATAAAATTCAGGGCTGATAGAGCGTGTCAACCCCTCGCCCCCTGGGTCGTAGTTCCCCTCCCCTCCATGTAGCTCCTCTGATGGGGTATCAGACACCTCCCCGAGCAGAGCCTCCCTAAGAACTATGTCAGCAATCTCCTTGGCCTTCCCTGAAAGGAGTCTACATCGGTTAGAAATGAAACAGTGCAAAGCATACATGAAAAGTCTCGATATGATTAGGGCGAGTTGCTAAAAATCCTATAGTCTTGTTCCCTCCAAAGAACCAAAAAAACCGCCACCACTGTTATATCCCACAGTGGCCTCATTATCATAGGAATGGATATGGATCTCCACGAAGTCGCCAACCGATGAGGGGAGTTGTGGAAAAGTAACACCAAGATCAGACCTACACAAGTCCCAAATGACCCCTGAGTAATGACACGATAAGAAGAGATGATCTATGTTTTTCGCTTCTTTACCCCAAGTTAGCTTGGAGTTATACACAATTAACTAAAGAAAAGCCCTCACTTTGATAGGAGCGTTGATTTTCCAGATGGTATTAGCAAAGGGGCACGGGTCCCCCGTTGTTATTGTTACGCCCCACTGGCCAAAATACACTAGTACGGGTATGTGATGAGAGATTTGATGTGTTCGTTTATAGATGAATGTCACTTTTTAGAGTTTTGATGTGGAGGATCATGGAAGAGGCTGGACGCCCTAACATCTCCGACTTCTCTCCATTGGTTCGAGTACTTGATTTGCAAGGCTAGAGGCGGAGGATGGAAGGGTATTTTCAAAGGTTGCACAAGATTTTCGGCGAGCTCATTGACCAAAGATTGCAGGCAATGAAACTCGACTCAAGAAGGACTCCTTGGATGCAATCATCAATTGTCATGAGCTTGATCGGCATGCTATGAAATCATTGCTCGCGGTAACAAATTATTTATTTCACTTGTTTCTAAATTATTATTCTCTCGGCTTCTTCTTACGAAGCATATATGAGTTTGTCGGCATAGTGGAATGGGCAATGGCAGAGCTACTCCACAATCCCGACTCAGTGGCGAAAGCACGTGCTGAGCTTGCAGAGGCCTTCAACAAAGAAACAGAACTCGACGAGTCGGACATCTTGAGACCTCCCTATCTCCAGGCTGTGATGAAGGAGACGCAACGGCTGCACCCGCCAGTCCATTTCCTACTGCAAACAAGGACCGAAATTAGCATCGAATTGTGTGGTTAGAGTGCACCGAAGCACACTTGGGCCATCAGCCGAGACGTGAATGTTTGGAAAGATCCTGACGTGTTCATGCCTGAGAGGTTCTTAGACAGGGATTTGGACTGCAAGGTCCGAGAATTTGAGCTGATTCCGTTTGGTGCAGGGAGAAGGATTTGTCGTGAGTTGCCTTTGGCGTTTAGGATGGTTCACTTGATGCTGGCTTCTTTGTTGCATACCTTCAACTGGAAGCTCGTTGATGGATGAAAGCAGAGGATGTGGAGTTGAGTGATAAGCTTGAGATCACTTTGGCTTTTTTTACTCCTCTTCGAGCTATTCCGATTCCAGATGATTCCAAATGATTGAGGACAAATCCTTCGCCCTGCACCAAACGGAATCAGCTCAAGTTCTCGCCCCTTGCAGTCCAAATCCCTGTCCAAGAGGCATGAACACTTCAGGATCTTTCCAAACATTCTCGTCTCGGCTGATGGCCCAAGCGTTCACTAGCACCCGAGTGTGCTTCGGTGCACTGTAACCACACAATTCGATGCTCATCTCGGTCCTTCTTGGCAGTAGGAAAGGGCCAGGCGGGTGCAGCCGTAGCGTCTCCTTCATCACAGCCTGGAGATAGTCGAGTTCTGTTTCTTTGTTGAAGGCCTCCGCAAGCTCTGGGCGTGCCTTTGCCATTGAGTTGTGGAGTAGCTCTGCCATTGCCCTTTCCACTGTGCTTGAGCTTGTGTCACTACTGCCGACAAACACATCCGAAACACATTATACTCCGTAAGAAGAAGCCGAGAGAATAATAACTTAGAAACAACTGAAATAAATAATTTGTTACCGCGAGCAATGATTTCATAGCATGCCGATCAAGCTCATGACAATTGATGAGTGCACCCAAGAAGTCATTGTTATTAGATGCGGAGTCGAGTTTCATTGCCTGCAATCTTTGGTCAATGAGTTCGTCGAAAATCTTGTGCAATCTTCGAAAATGCCCCACCATCCTCCACCTCTTGCCTTGCAAATCGAATCCTCGAACCAATGGAAAGAAGTCGGAGATGTTCGGGCGTCCAGCCTCTTCCATGACCCCCCACATCAAATCTCTAAAATTGTTGGTATTCTGCTTAACAAGAATCAATCTGACAACTAATCAAGATCACTGAGATATCAACAATCTAATTGGCCAGGTCCGCAAATATCAGGTGGGAGGTTTTCCGTTCAATAGAACGTTCCTTAATTTAAGAACCACCTTTCAATTTCCTTCCTTGGTTAAAGCACCAATTAGACTGAATCTAAGTCAGTCTCGATATACTGTAAAGTATATTCCTGTATAAAGGACTGAATCCACTTATACAGTATTTGGAGTGAGGTACGCTTAGAGCGAATCTCCTTAAGACAATTACGTCCCCCGCACCGGTGCTAACGGGATAATGGACGCTGGTCTCCCAAGATACAACACTCCTTCACGGTATTTGGATAGCACTACCAAATCACCGTACAGTCGAACCTTAGTCAACCAGTACCTTAACAGGATCGTTGAAGCAGCGGTACAAGGACAAATTTCAACTGAATATTTGCCTTTACTCTCTGGAGGAGGACCCACTGTTGAGGACGAAGGAAGGTTGAAGAAGAATTTTTCTTCAGAAGTACCAGATTCAGACAAAAATTCTTGTAAAAGAATCTGTTGAATTTTCTGATTCCTCTTTCAGAACAATTTTGCAGAATCTCCTTTGGAAGTCGATTTCCTACTTCACGCTGGAAGCCCAGTTCAGAACGCCTTCAGGTCAGAACTGTAGAGAAAGAGAGAGAGAGATTATTTCTCTGTTGAGTTGGTGTGTCTGAGAATGAAAATCTGGAGCGCTATTTATAGCGCTCCGGGAGGTCATTCTCGTCCGCCAGAAGTCAAACCCAAACCCAAACCCAAACCCGGACCCGGACCCGAGCCCGAGCCCGCCGCCAGCGGCGGCGCGCGCGCACACGCACGTGCGAGCATAGTTCCCTCCTTTTCGCGCGCGAAAACTCCAAGTACCCAAAGGGCACGCCCTTTGTTCTCAATTTTCTCTATTTATACACCACAAACTTCCATCCCACGGCCAATGTGGGACTAAATGCCTTTAGCTACCTTTAGTCCCGTTTTAGCTTTGAATTAGGCAATCTTTGGACTTGAATATCTCATTCATTCGAAGTCGGAATTGAACGTGTGAATATACCACGTTCATCCCCAATGGAAGGAGAACACACTCCAACCATCATCCAATTGATTCGATCAATGGATCTTTCCATAATTCAGCTCAAAGATTCGCTTTTATCTTCTTCAATTCCAACAATCCCCCACAATGAATGGAGAATTCAAGGAAATGACACACAAAGAGACTGACTCTATTGTGAAAGGTACTTGAGAAAAGAAACTGCATAAGGATAGGTGAACTAGGTCTTGAACCTTCCATAGCGAAAGCTTTATCGGACTTACTGGCTAATCAGTGAACTAGGTCTTGAACTGTTAGCCGTTAGTGTAAGCCAAGTCAACAAGCTTCACACAGTGACTTTCCAAATCAACTTTGGTTCTCGGTTGTGTCCGTTTTGGCCCTGGACATTCTTGGTTTCAGAGAGTATCTTTAGGGAATAACAACCTCCATAGAAATTCCCAAAGAGCCGACCCAACTCTATACTCACATAGGTGATGGACCTATTAAGAGTAGTCTACTCTACTCCACTTGTTTAGTAACAAGATATAGGCATCATTAAAAGCGTTAAGCTTATCCTTAATCCACTTGTAGAAAAGCACTTATGTGCACCTTAGGAATGGATTGGAGTCAAGCTCCCAAGTGCTTACTTGCTGAGTCAATCATAACTAGTTTTTCCTCTTGAACTTAGTCCGTGGGATCTCCAGTCGCTAAGTGAGGTTTCCATTAAGCTGACTCGGTAAGGTTAGACTTTTAGACCCATTCCCCTCGATGCGCAGTTTATACACTCTCCACTTAAACCTTTAGTAAGCGGATCCGCTAAATTATCCTTTGACGATACAAAGTCAATAGAGATAATTCCATTTGAGAGCAACTGCTTCACGGTATTATGTCTACGACGAATATGTCTAGACTTACCGTTGTATATAACATTTTGTGCCCTAGATATAGTTGCTTGATTATCGCAGTGTATACATATAGCGGGCACTGGCTTTTGCCATAATGGTATATCTTCTAAGAATTGTCGAAGCCATTCTGCTTCTTCTCCGGCCTTATCTAAGGCTATGAATTCTGATTCCATAGTGGAACGGGCAATACATGTTTGCTTAGAAGATTTCCATGATACCGCTGCTCCTGCTAGAGTAAATACGTATCCGCTAGTTGATTTTGATTCCTCAGAATCTGCTATCCAATTAGCATCACTGTATCCTTCCAGTACAGGTGGATATTGTCCATATCTCAAGGCATAATCCTTGGTATGTGATACGTAACCCAATACTCGTAGTAGAGCGGTCCAATGTAGATCACTAGGATTGCTAGTGTATCTACTTAACTTGCTTACAACGTAAGCAATATCGGGTCTAGTGCAATTCATCAAATACATTAGACTTCCGATAATCTGAGAATACTCCAACTGGCGTATTTCAGTTCCTGTATTCTTATGAAGATGGACATGTGGGAGAAAAGGATTTGTATTCTCTTTTACCCATGATCCTTGAATCTTTCTATCATCTTATCCACATAGTGAGATTGAGATAGACTGATTCCATCTGGTGTTCTAGTAATTTTAATTTCTAAAATTACATCAGCAACCCCAGATCCTTCATATCAAAACTGTTGGATAACATTCTTTTAGTGGACTTAATAATTCAGTATTAGTCCCAAGTATCAACATGTCGACTACATAAAGACAAACAATGATACATGCATTTCCAACTGTTTTCGTGTAAACACACTTATCGCATTCATTGATAGTGAATCCATCTTTGATCATGACACTATCAAATTTCTCATGCCATTATTTTGGAGCCTGCTTTAAACCGTATAAGGATTTTACCAATTTACACACCTTGTGTTCTTGGCCCTTGACTTTAAATCCTTCAGGTTGCTCCATATATATCTCTTCATTTAATTCACCATTTAAGAATGCAGTCTTGACATCCATTTGATGGATATCTAAGTTGTGCAATACTGCAATTGCAATTAACATCCGTATGGACGTTATTCTTGTTACTGGTGAATAAGTATCGAAGTAGTCAAGTCCTTCTTTTTGCGATAACCCTTGGCTGCTAATCTAGCCTTGTACTTATCGATAGATCCATCGGGTTTTAATTTTCGTTTGAAAATCCACTTACACCCAATTGGTTTACTTCCAGGAGGCAAGTTTACCAATTCTCAAGTATGATTACTTAGTATGGATTCTATTTCGCTATTTATAGCTTCTTTCCACATTTGTGCTTCTGGGTTGACATAGCCTCTTTAAATGTTTGAGGCTCGCTCTCAATAGCGTATGCTATGAAATCTGGACCAAAAAATTTTGAGATTCTAGATCTCTGACTTCTTGGTTCAGTTTCCGCATTAACATTCGGTTCCTCGGAACTTTCGTCCCTGAACGCCATCTCGTGTGTTCTTTTCCCAGAAGTCTTATCTGCTTCCCGTTTGTACGGAAAGATGTCTTCAAAGAATACAGCATCTCGAGATTTGATAATCATGTTACATGAATATCTGGTATTTCTGATTTATGAACCAGAAATCTGTAGGCACTACTATTCAAGGCATAGCCTATGAATACGCAGTCCATAGTTTTTGCTCCCAACTTAGTCTTTTTAGATAATGGTGCCAACACCTTTGCAAGGCACTCCCACATTTTGAGGTAATGGTAGGAAGGTGTTCTTCCATGCCATAACTCAAATGGTATAAGACCAAGTTTCTTGTGGGGTACTCTATTTAGAATATAATTTGCAGTTAATAGAGCTTCCTCCCACAAGTTCTGAGGAGCTCCAGAACTTACGAGCATGGAATTAACCATCTCCTTCAAAGTTCTGTTCTTCCGTTCAGCAATTCCATTCTGCTGAGGAGTGTATGGTGCTGTAGTTTGATGTATTATACCAAAACTAGCACATAACTCACTAAAATCATTTGATTCATATTCTCCGCCTCTATCGAATTTAGAATCTTGATTTTCTTGTTGAGTTGATTCTCAACTTCGGCTTTATATGTTATAAACATATTTATTGCCTCATCCTTACAGTTTAAAAGATACACATAGCAGTATCTTGTACAGTCATCGATAAAAGTAATTAAATACTTTTTACCGCCTCTAGTTGGCATAAATTTCAAGTCACACAGATCTCTATGAATTAACCCTAAAGGTTCTGTATTTTGATCAATTGAGTGAAATGAATTTTTCGCCAACTTGGCCTCAACACAAATCTCACACTTGCGAATTTCTTTCAAGTTGAGTTTAGGAATATATCTCAGATTAGATAAGTTTTTCAAAGACTTGTAATTTACATGCCCTAATCTAGCATGCCACAAAATAGGAGACTCAAGCAAATAAACAGAAGAATTTCCTTTATTTATAAGCTTCGGGTACAAATACACGGACTTTTTATCTACCACTGCAACATTGGCTTTAAAAAGTCCATCAACAGGATAACCCTTTCCCACATACATCCCTCCCTTAGTAAGTACAAATTTGTCAGATTCAAAAACCATTCTAAATCCTTTCTTACTAAGTATTGATCCGGAGATCAAATTCTTGCGGATGTCTGGAACATGAAGCACATCGTTAAGAGTAAGCTCTTTTCCCGATGTCCACTTCAGGATGACCTTGCCCTTTCCTTCAACCTTTGAGGAAGCTGAATTACCCATGAATAATTGCTCATCTTGCTCTATCCTTTGATATTCTGAGAATAACAATTTCTCCGAGCAGATGTGCCGAGCAGCTCCCGTGTCTACCCACCAATCCTTGTTATTGGTTGTCAGATTCACTTCTGACACCACTGCTGAAAGACTTGGTGATTCATGGTTGGTCATGTTCGCCTGTGGGTGGCTTTTCTTGTTCTTTTTGAGTCGGTTGCGACATTCATTTGCCTTATGACCTTCTTTGTTGCAGATGTAGCAGGTCCCTTTGAAGCGCATGTTTTTGCCGTCTTGGGCCTTGCCTTTGTACCCCTGGGAAGTCTTCTTCTGCTTTAAGCCTTTGGAAGTAGACGCTTTCCCCTTTGAGTCCTCGATCACATTTGCTTTTGCTTCGTAGGAGTTTTTGCTGCTCCTTTTCTCGGACTTGCGGTTGTCCTCCTCGATACGAAGCCTCACAATGAGATCTTCCAACTTTAGCTCATTTCGCTTGTGCTTCAGGTAGTTCTTGAAGTCTCTCCATGCAGGTGGGAGTTTCTCCACGATAGTTGCAACCTGAAAAGTTTCAGGAAGAATCATACCTTCGGCTTCTATCTCGTGCAAGATAAGTTGGAACTCTTGCACATGACTGATTACAGTCTTGGTATCCACCATTTTGTACTCCAGAAATCGTCCTACGACGAACTTCTTGGTACCAGCATCCTCAGTCTTGTACTTCTTGTCAAGACTGGCCCATAACTTCTTTGCCGTAGTGATAGGACTATAGACATTGTAGAGAGAGAGTCATCCAGTCCATTTAAAACATAATTTCGGCAAAGGAAGTCACCTTGTGTCCAAGCATCGACTGCAACGACTGAGTCCCGATCAGTTCCGGGTTCTGGTGGATCCTCCTACAGGAATTTGGCCAGATGAAGAGTGGTCAAGTAGAAGAGCATCTTCTGTTGCCACCTCTTGAATTCTGTGCTATTGAATTTTCCTGGCTTCTCCGGCTTCGGGTTAGGAAGTGGAGTAGGCATCAAACTTTGGAGCTGCATGTTTGTTGCCTTGCTAGTGCTATCTTGATTTGTCTCAGACATTTTCTGCAAGTTCAAGCAGAACAGAAGTAAGAAACGATAATTGTCTTAAGATTGTTGGTATTCTGCTTAACAAGAATCAATCTGACAACTAATCAAGATCACTGAGATATCAACAATCTAATTGGCCAGGTCGGCAAATATCAGGTGGGAGGTTTTCCGTTTAATAGAACGTTCCTTAATTTAAGAACCACCTTTCAATTTCCTTCCTTGGTTAAAGCACCAATTAGACTGAATCTAAGTCAGTCTCGATATACTGTAAAGTATATCCCCTGTATAAAGGACTGAATCCACTTATACAGTATTTGGAGTGAGGTACGCTTAGAGCGAATCTCCTTAAGACAATTACGTCCCCCGCACCGGTGCTAACGGGATAATGGACGCTGGTCTCCTAAGATACAACACTCCTTCACGGTATTTGGATAGCACTACCAAATCACCGTACAGTCGAACCTTAGTCAACCAGTACCTTCACAGGATCGTTGAAGCAGCGGTACAAGGACAAATTTCAACTGAATATTTGCCTTTACTCTCTGGAGGAGCACCCACTGTTGAGGACGAAGGAAGGTTGAAGAAGAATTTTTCTTCAGAAGTACCAGATTCAGACAAAAATTCTTGTAAAAGAATCTGTTGAATTTTCTGATTCCTCTTTCAGAATAATTTTGCAGAATCTCCTTTGGAAGTCGATTTCCTACTTCACGCTGGAAGCCCAGTTCAGAACGCCTTCAGGTCAGAACTATAGAGAAAGAGAGAGAGATTATTTCTCTGTTGAGTTGGTGTGTCTGAGAATGGAAATCTGGAGCGCTATTTATAGCGCTCCGGGAGGGCATTCTCGTCCGCCAGAAGTCAACAGTTGCGACGGTTCGGACAGAACCGTCGCAACCGTTCAACTGTCCAACCGCCCAACCGCACGGATGGTTTTCCGACAGCCGTTGGCGGGCGGTTCGGATCCATTCGCAGACACCCGTTGGCGGGTGGGCCAGAGCGGATCGGGTTTGGTTCGGGCAGCAGAGTAACCCATACCCGCGACACCCGGTTCAAAAAGAACCAGGCCAGGTAGGGAACCCAAACCCCAACCCGGACCCGAGCCCGGCCCGGCACCGGCCGGCCGGCCGGCCGCCGCCGCCAGCGGCGGCGGGCGCGCGCGCACACGCACGCATGTGCGAGCATAGTTCCCTCATTTTCGCGCGCGAAAACTCCAAGTACCCAAAGGGCACGCCCTTTGTTCTCAATTTTCTCTATTTATACACCACAAACTTCCATCTCACGGCCAATGTGGGACTAAATGCCTTTAGCTACCTTTAGTCCCGTTTTGGCTTTGAATTAGGCAATCTTTGGACTTGAATATCTCATTCATTCGAAGTCGGAATTGAACGTGTGAATATACCACGTTCATCCCCAATGGAAGGAGAACACACTCCAACCATCATCCAATTGATTCGATCAACGGATCTTGCCATAATTCAGCTCAAAGATTCGCTTTTATCTTCTTCAATTCCAACAAAATCTTGAGCAGAATCCGAGTGATGATCGACCATATCAATCGAAAATAAGGTGTTCGATGTCAGATTCAGGGCCGTCATGAACACAGCTCGGCCAACATCCACTGGTTCATTAGCCGCACCGCGCTCACTCAAATAAGCAACCAACTCTCGTACTTTCTTGTGTCTGGGTACTTTGTTGCAGTCTAGACTTTGAGAGGTGAACAACTTTGTGCCGCATAATACGCGAAGCTTCTTCCACTGTTGGGATGCCAGCGATGGTCAAGGGCACGGACAACGTCTGGCACTGACCGGCCGCAAAAGGCTTGGTCCTTCTTCGTAAGGACTTCGCGTGCGAGATCAGGGGAGGAGATGACAATGGTTGTCACTTGGCCTAGCTTGAGAGACATGACGGGGCCATAGGCCTTGGCCAGTCGGGCCAGGGACCGGTGGGGCTCATCGCCGACCATGAACTTTGGATCATAAACTTCCTTATCTGGATCATAAAATTAGTATCTCAATTTAAAATTGAAAGAAAACTTAATAAATTTGAGTCTAAATTTAATTAATAAAGATTATACAGGAAGGATACATTCATTAACATGTCAAATTCACATTAAATATTAAAGTTAACTTCCGTTATTTTGAATGATATTTCTAACTTTCTAATTTCGATGTAAGTTTTTCCTAAATAAAATAGAAATGCTAAACTTAGAAAAAAATTCTCTCTCTAACTTGCTCTTTTGAACATGAAATCCCTGTATCTAGATTGCAACTGTAGGAAGAGAGAGGAAGTCATCGAGGAAGTCGACGAGGTCTTCGCCAAAGGAAACAGCAGCAGAAGCAGCAGGTCAGCACAGCAGCAGCAGGAGAGCGGTCGACCGGTCTGGTCGACCGTCCGCAGTAGTAGCAGATCGGTCGACCGGTCCGGTCGACCGACGTGCACAACATGCACAGAGGAGTAGCGGTCGACCGGTCCGATCGACCGCAGAAGGAGAGCGGTCGACCGTCCGGTCGACCGACTGAAAGTGCCTAACTCTCGGTTAGGCACGGTCGACCGGCACAGTCGACCGGTGCATATGGTCGGTCGACCGACAGTCGGGTCGGGCTGTTTGCTGAATTAGAAATCTGTTTGTATTTAAGGGCGGATTTCTAGGGTTTAAGCTGTGTGTGAAAAAAAGGCAGCTCTCTAATCATCAGAGGAGCTGCAGAAATTGTATTGATTCACCAAAATCAATTGAAACTCTCTCTTTGTTGCCCCGAGGACGTAGGCGAAAAGGCCGAACCTCGTTAAATTTGTTTGTGTTCTTTCTCTGGGATTGTGTGCTATTTGTTGTGGATAGTATTGTTCTTTGTGTATCTGAGTTCTAGGGTTTCCTCTTTGTGGTTGTTGTTCGGCGCGCAATAAGTGGTATCAGAGCATCCCAGGTTCGTCGTGGGATTTTCTGGCGATTCGGAGGGCATCGGGTGCTGATTTGGTGGAGATCGTGTGTCGATCTCAGATCAGCGGTGGTCGTGTTCGTGGGATCGTGTGTAGATCTCAGAACAGCGCAAGGAGTGCTCAAGGAATCATTGGTGGAGTAGATCTGGTCAGATACTCATCTAGGGTTTCGTGAGGAGGTAAAAAAATCTGTTTTTTATCACAGTTCCTTATCTATCTCCGTTTGGTATTCCGCATTACATAAGAGGATCTAGTTAGAGAGATGGCAGAAGAAAGTACATCAGTTAGGACAATGAATCCTCATCCGAGGATTGACGCGGTGAAGTTTAACGACACTAACAATTTTGGGATGTGGAGGTGCGAGGTGATGGATGCCCTAAATGCATCGAACCTCAAGGATACTCTACTTCTGAAGAAGAAGCGAAGCACAACCACTGAAGAAGAGTGGGAGAAGATGAACCGATCTGCGTGTGGCTTGATTAGATCGTGTCTAACACAAGACATCAAATATCTTGTGTTACACGAGACATCTGCGAAGCAGTTGTGGGAGATCCTTGAAAGGAAATATCTGACCAAGAGTATTGAATCGAGATTGCAGCTGAAGAGCAAGCTGTACGGGTTTCAGATGAAGAAGGGATGCTCCGTGAATGAACATCTAAATCGCTACACGAAGCTTCTTACGGATTTGGTCAATGTGGATGTCAAGATAGATGAAGAATACAAGGCTGTAATCCTCTTGAACTCTCTTCCTGCAGAAGAGTATGAGACATTCACCTTAACCTTCATAAATGGTAGACAGACTCTTGACTATCATGAAGTGTCATCTGCTTTGGCAAATTATGAGACGAGGAGAAAGGAGAGACAGCCTTCTCAGTCAAGCTCATCAGCAGAGGCGCTAGCAGTAAGAGGCAGGGGTTCATATAGGAAGGGCAAAGATGACAGAGGGAGATCGAAGTCCAGGCCGGGTTACAGGGATCTGAAGAAGAACCAGTGTGCCTTCTGCAAAGAACTAGGGCACTGAAAAGCGGACTGTCCAAAGGCTAAAGGGAAGAAGAAGGAGTCTAAGACTGAGGCAAATCTTGCAAAGGTGGTTCGTACTCAGAGCAGTACTTCACAGGCAGATGGATCAGACTCGGACTCGTCAGTTTTCTCATTCTCAGTTACTACTCCCATCGTTGGCTGCTCAGGAGAAAATGAGTGAATTTTGGATACTGGTGCTACATACCATTTGTGCCCTAATCGGGATTGATTTTCTAGCTTTGAGAAGCTGGATGGGTGTTCAGTCGTTATGGGCGATGATCATCCATGTATCATGGAGGGTGTAGGTACAATCCAAATCAGGATGTTTGATGGGATGGTAAGAGAACTGAAGGAAGTGAGGTATGTACCTTAATTGAAGAGAAACCTAATCTCTGTTGGTGCTTTGGAAGCATCGGGTCTTGTGATATCTGTTCGAGATGGTGTTCTCAAGATGATCAAAGGCTCGATGGTGGTGATGAAGGGCATCCGCCGGGATAATCTCTACTACTTGAAGGGTAGTACGGTTACAGGTCAGGTGGAGACTTCAAATTCTTCAGATGATAGTTGCACGAGGGTCTGGCAGGTAAAGGTCGGACAAGGAGGTGAAAGGTCTTTTCAAGCTCCGGCAAAGAAGGGATCGTTGGAAGGTGCTGCTACCTGCAAGTTGGAAGGTGAACACAGCGTTCTGGACAAGAAGAAGGTGAAATTCAGCACCAGTACTCACCGCTCAGAAGGTCTTTTTGATTGTGTTCAGGTGAGCGTTTGGGGACCTGCTAAGACTGCATCGCTTGGAGGTCACAGGTACTTTGTCTCTTTTGTTGATAGTTTATCTAGGCATTATTGGATATATCCCATAAGACAAAGGAGTGAAGCCCTAGATATGTTGGTGAAGTGGAGAGGAAGAATGGAGAAGCTGATTGGTAGGAAGATCAAGGAGCTGTAGATTAGTAATGTTGAAAAAGACATGAACCAATTCCTACGATTTGGTCAGAACACAGGAATTGCTACTCACTTCACAAAAGGTATACATGGGGTGGCTAAGGATGTAAACCGTTCCTTGCTGGAAAAGGTTCGGTGGTTGTTGTCTAATGCAGGATTAGACAAATCATTTTGGGTTGAGGCGATTGTGTATGCTAGTCATCTCATGAATAGATTGACTGCGATAGGAGGTAAAGCTCCATTGAAAATTTGGTCTAGAAAAGCTGCTCAAGATCATAGTTTGCTGCGGGAGTTTGGAAGTCCGACATACTTCAGTGCCAAGAATGGCAAGGTGAATCCGCGAGCAAAGAGGTTTGTGTTTTTGGGTGTCAAAAGGAATGGCTACAGGTTGTGGGACCCCGAAAACAAGAAGATCGTGTTGAGTAGGCATGTCACATTTGGAGAGACTTCAGTGTTGAAGTATACCGTCTCTCAGCAGGTGGAGAGGATGGAGACCAAGGAAGTATCGCAGCGGGTGGAGGTTGATACTACTCCACCATCTCCAGTTGGTTCGGCATTAGAGAAGACTTCACCGGATGTGACACCGGGTGTAGATCATGTAGCCAAGGTTGATGCTGAACAGGTTGAAGATATTGTTGAGGATGTCGAGTTGTTTGCAGCCATTGGAACCAAGGTAAAACCACGCTTGTGGGTAAAGAAGCATGAATCTCAAGCTTGTGATAGCGACAAGCTCAAGTTGAAGGCCGTTGTTCTCCATGATGGTCGTGAGGGGGTTCATATGACTCAATCAGACAGGTTCGCTGCTGCATATCCAGGTACAAGTGCTTGAGCTTGATGGAGCTCATTTTAAATGAACTACGGTTGGCTTGATCCTTTGGGCAAGGTACGTAGGCAGCCGTAAAGGCACAGCCATTTGGTGATGCAACCCGTATGAAGCTGTTTGGGTTCTCGAGAAGCTGATTGGAACTTCACGTAGAGGTGAAGAGTTGTAGCTGATTGGAGCTTCACGTAGAGGTGAAGAGGCTTCACGTAGAGGTGAAGTGTCGTGGCCAGTTGGACTTCACGTAGAGGTGAGGTGTTGTGATCTCGATGAACAGGTTGATCTTCTGGTGAGAAGATGTTGAGCTTACATAAGGAGTGGTATGCATCCAATTGAAGCCGATGATGGTGTTCGGTGTGCTCTACGCAGACTTGGTTGGACTGTCAGCTGAAGAATGTAGACTAGATAGAGCAAGTCAGTTGGAGAGTCAGTGTTGGCTCATGATGAGTTCTTCGTGAGGTCGTGAAGTTGCGGAGTAGGAGCCATGTCCGGTGATCGGCATGTATGGAAGTTCTCCTAAGGTGAAGTATTAGGAAGGCATGTGTGGTGCATTCTAGTGGATAGCTGAGCTACAGATTCCAAGCCGAGATCGTATGTCGATTTCGTCGAGATCGTGTGTCTATTTCATCCGGTGCGCGCAAGCCGGGATCATGTGTCGATTTCGCCGAGATCGTGTGTCGATTTCGCCAGGTGATAGACTGGGGTACGTTGGAGATCGGCTCAGATTTGAAAAATCTTTACCGAGGTGGAGAATTGTAGGAAGAGAGAGGAAGTCGTCGAGGAAGTCGACGAGGTCTTCGCCAAAGGAAACAGCAGCAGAAGTAGCAGGTCAGCACAGCAGCAGCAGGAGAGCGGTCGACCGGTCCGGTCGACCGTCCGCAGTAGCAGCAGATCGGTCGACCGGTCCGGTCGATCGACGTGCACAACATGCACAGAGGAGTAGCGGTCGACCGGTCCGGTCGACCGCAGAAGAAGAGCGGTCGACCGTCCGGTCGACCGACTGAAAGTGCCTAACTCTCGGTTAGGCACGGTCGACCGGCACGGTCGACCGGTGCATATGGTCGGTCGACCGACCGGTCGACCGACAGTCGGGTCGGGCTGTTTGCTGAATTAGAAATCTGTTTGTATTTAAGGGCGAATTTCTAGGGTTTAAGCTGTGTGTGAAAAAGAGGCAGCTCTCTAATCATCAGAGGAGCTGCAGAAATTGTATTGATTCACCAAAATCAATTGAAACTCTCTCTTTCTTGCCCCGAGGACGTAGGCGAAATCGCCGAACCTCGTTAAATTTGTTTTGTCCTCTTTCTCTGGGATTGTGTGCTATTTGCTGTGGATAGTATTGTTCTTTGTGCATCTGAGTTCTAGGGTTTTCTCTTTGTGGTTGTTGTTGGCGCGCAACAGCAACTTCTTAACGATTCCTCCCGTAGGAAGGAACTCTTCTGATTTTGTTAACATGAGGCTCACAATTCAATTGAGAAAATACCTAGCAGGATCATTGCAAGATTATGTAGCATTCAATTTCCTGTCTTTTGTTTGGCACTCGGCTTCATCTGTTCGCACTTGGGCTCCATATGTATTGAATTTGTGTCCTACGTTTGGCACGTGTGTTGGCCCAAAGGCCTATCACCCTAGTTTTGATGATGATCAACTCATGAAGTTATGATTACTAATGATCTTGTGTTTAATTAGTGACAGATTCCTTATCAAGATCTTAGTAGGTGTGGAGCTTCAACAAAGGATTTAAAGACAAGTTGGAAGCTAGCACCGGTTGATTCACGAGCCTATGCATCAAGATCACATCTAGAGATGAGCTCGGTGGATTGCATGTGGACCAAGTCAAGCAGATGAGAAGACTTCAAGTGAAGACTTCAAGAAGATGAAGACTTGAGTCTAGGTTTGTTTTTATAAGATTTGTTTTAGTTAAAAATGTAAAGGATAGAATAGTTGGTGGATTGCTCAAATCTATATCACACACACACTCTTGATAGAATGATTTTCATAAAAGATTTTCCTAGTTAAGAAAAGATTTTTATTTGTGATAAAATACAATTTGGTTTTTGGTATTTCATAGTTTACATATCTTATATCCAAAACCATGCTTAGAGCCTATTGTCAAAAACTAGATATTTCATCTTGATTGTGTAGTGGATCATATCCATACACACTATGCTTTTAGAGTATATCTTGTCTTTGTATTTGATGAAAGTTTTGGAAAAACATGTTGATATTTCAAAACCAAGTTTAGTGCTTTATGTCAAAAACTAGATATGTCATCTTGATTGTGTAGTGGATCATATCCACACACACTATGCTTTAAAGTGTATCTTGTTTTTGTATTTGATGGAAATTTGGAAAAACATGTTGTTTTAGAAAAACAGTTTTTATTATGAGCCAATATTTCCAAGTTACAAAAATAGTCAAATCTTCAATAACATGCCTTGATTTTGTGCAAGCATGTTTCTATATCATAAAACTATTTTTGTAGAATTTCTAAGTATTTATGGGATTTTTATTAAGCCAAAAAGACCTATCCTTAAATCCCAAATTTTCAGGTTCTGGCAGTTCTGATTTTTCAGAACTGACAGTGGCCGGTCGACCGGGTCGGTCGACCGGACGTGCACAGCGTGCACGCCTGTGTGCACTGGAGGACGGTCGACCGGACCGGTCGACCGCTTAAGAGAGCTTTGCTCTCGGGAATTATCGGTCGACCGGGCCGGTCGACCGACAGAGAGTTTTCTCTCTTCTCTAGTTGCGCGCGGTCGACCGGGCCGGTCGACCGGAGTCTGCAACGGTCGGATTTTTGACCGTTGCCGGTCGACCGGGCCGGTCGACCGGATGCTCTGACAGAACCCAACGGCTCTATTTCTGGCAGCCTATAAATTGGGGTCTTGTCAACTGTTTTGAGGTTAAGATTTTAGAGACTCTTGAGCCAGTTTTTCTGATACTTTTAGAAGAGTTTTCTCCACAAAATTGAGTGCAAATACTTCCCATCTTAAAGGGAGTTTTTATCAAGAGAGTGTAAAAGTGATTTCTTGAGTTTTCCATCAAAGCTTTCTTTCCTTGTTTTTTTTCTCACACTACACTTGAGCTTCCATTGTATATCTATCCTATAGGGAGAGTGTTGTAGTGAGTTTGTAATTGGTGATCAAGTGTTAGATCACCAAAGAGATTTCCTTTGTATTTGAGGAGACGGGCAAGTGTGCTCGTTGGTGGTTAGAGTTCGGTTGTGAACTCTTGGTGGTTTGAGGTGCGGCCTCGGCGAGTCGGTGGACTTGCGTGTGTAAGGGACTTGGAGTCTGAGAGCTTGTAGGTGTTGCGGCACCGAGGAGAGATCCGGTGGGATCTTACATAGTGGAAATCCTTCGTGTGTCGAAGGCGGGGATGTAGATCAAGTGTGCTCGAACCTCGAAACAAACCCTTTGTGTTTGCGATTGCTCACTCTTGCTCTCTTTCTCTTTTTGTCTCTATTTTATATCTTGCATTCAATTTATTGTGTTCATCTTATATATGCATGATATATTCCCTTGTGCTCATAATTGATATACATACTTGCTTGGGATTGCTTGTTAACACTAGTATTCAACCAAGAGAGCCAACGCGGCACCTCAACCCATTCAAGGGGAATCTAGAGGAGCTTGTCCAGAGCCTCGCAAGGGGAATTCGGCAACACTCTTGTGTTATACATAAGTGTTTAATTAAAAGAATTTTAATTTGGTCAACTTAGTTTTAATTCCGCATTATTTGTTCATAAGTGACCATTAGATTAGCCATCACCTATTCACCCCCCCTCTAGGTGATCTTACAATTGGTATCAGAGCCAAGTGCTCTTGATATTGGGTCTAACAACCTAGAGTTAAAGATCCTAATTTGGGCTAATCACAATATTTTTGTACACACACACCTCACCATGGACTTCATGTCACCACCCACCTTTGACACTCTTAACATCCAAATTTGGAAGGTTAAGATGTCTTTGTTCCTCAAAGGACTTGGCCTTAGTGTATATCTTGCCACAACTAATAAAGAATATTGCTTAAATGGTAAAAATCTTGAGGCTAATACAAAAGCCCTATATGCTTTAAGATCTACCCTAAATGATGTTTATTTATCTAGGGTTGCTAATCTTGATATGGCTTTTGTAGTTTGGAATACCTTGATCTCCCTTGGCGAAAATGAACAATACTATGCGGGGAGCGATTCGGATGTTGGAAGCGACACCTCCAACAAGTGCTACATGGTCCAAGGGGATAACCCCCTTGAGGTAACTTCCGAATCCGAGGATGAGGATGCTACTATGTCATATGATGAGCTAAATTCATTTTGCCAATTATTGCTTGAGAGATATGACATAATTAAAAAGGAAAATAAAAATTTGAAAAAGAAACTTGATTGCATGCATGTAGAAAATGATTCTTTTAGAAATAAACTTGCATGCTTAGAAAAAGAGAATAATGATTTGAAAAAGAAATTTGATTACATGCATGTAGAAAATGATTCTTTTAGAAATAAACTTGCATGTTTAGAAAAAGAAATAATGTTTTGAAAAATGAAAGTGTTTCCCTTATGTCTAAATTAAATGATTTGTGTGAAGGGAACACTATTTTGAAGGATAAGATCACTTTGGTGGAAAAACAAAAAGAAATCGTTTTTCAAGAAAATAAATCTTTAAAAAGAAAATTTGTTGAAAAAGAAAAGGATAATGTTTTCAAAAGAAAAAGAAAAATGATTCTTTATCTCACCATGCTTTACATGCCACAACTAATGAGATTAAGAATTTGAAAATAAGATAGAAAATTTGAGCTCTAATTTGAGCACATGTGCATTCAATCATTCTAAGTTGGAATCTTTGTTTCAAAAGAAACAAGTTCCTCATGCTCATGCACATTCACATCATGCTCATGCTTATGTTGCACATCACGATCACAATCACACTCATAAGCATCATGATAGGGTGTACACTTGTACACATTGTGGTCGCAAAGGCCATTTAGCAAAATATTGTTTTGATAAGAAGCATAACTTATATTTTGCTATGTCTAAAGGATTTTGGGTTCCTTATAATAAAGCTAACCCCAAAGGACCCAAGAAAACATGGGTACCAAAACCCCCACCTTTTGCTTGTGATGTAGGTGAGGGCTCTCACAAAACGTGAGAGGGATGGTACCTTGGTAGTGGATGCACTTGGACATGATGGACATACTTTTGGGTTGCATCGCTATCAAGGAGCTTTGGTGGATCAACCACCATGCTAGGAGCTTTGGAGTTGGTAACAATTTCTAAACTCCTATTTCATTTATGTACATGCTTGTTCATTCATAATATTCATAGCATGTTCATATTTTAAGATTTTGTGTGCTTTATGTGGTAGTTACATGCTTAGATGTAGATTTGTCAAACTTGTATGTATACATATACAAATAGTGAACTACAATTGATTCTTAAATATTTGGACTTCATGCTCACTTGTATCCACTTTATGTATTTGTATATGATTAGACGAAAAAGGTGTACTTATTATGAGTATAAAAATGTATTTGATGTACCCTTTCTTGTCTCCGTTATAGCATAGGGCTATACCGAGTCGAATCTCAGGGAGAGCTCGCGATGGAAGCTTTAACGTGTGGTAGTGAAGTGAACAAACGAGTATTCTTCTCTTGCTTATAAACTTAGTGAATCAAATGCAAAAGAAACTAAAAGAAAGGATGACTATGTTCATGGTGGAAAAGTCGGGAAAAGAAATCAAGAAGAGGATTTGGTATTCACAAGAAAAGGAAAGGAAACTTAAAGAAAGCAATCCATGACTAGCTTACCTTGCTAGCTTGCCAAGACTTACTAGACTCCTTGATAGCGAATGCGTGCCTAATGTTGTCACTCCATCGGCTTGGAATTCGTCTCGCGTGTTGACCTAATTACTTTCTCACTTGCAAGATGGTGGTTTAACCATCGGAGAAGAGAAGATCATACAACTTGCAAGATTAACAAAAGCAATCACCCATGAGTTAGTGAAGAAAGCTAAGCTAGTGGTAAACTAGTACATGGAGAAGAAATTAGCTAAAAGCCATTAAAGAACTAAAACAAAGCTTGAAGTAAATTGCAAGAAGTAAACAAAGCAAGTAATAAAGCAAGTAAACTAGAATCAAGCTCAAGTAGAGAAGTAGAGAATGGATCAATCCTTGTATAGCTCCAAGTGTCACTTCTTGATGATACAAGCTCTCTCTCTCTTACAACTCTCTCTTGCAATGAAATCTAGGGAGGAGAAGATCATAGAGAGCTACAAACCCTAAACAAAAACTAACAAAATACAAAACTTTGAACTAATCTCTCTCTCTTCTCTGATCACTCCTTGCTCGCAGGTGAAGGTGAACTATTTATAGCAGAAAGGAGAAGCTTCAAGAGCCAAGGTTGTTGCCACGAAATCCGGGATCTCAACGGCCTAGATCTGCCGCGGATTGCCGCGGGATCGCCGCCAGATCTGGGCCGTTGAGCCAGATCTTTCTGGTGAGATCTGGTAGTTGAGTTGTTAGCCACGTGGACTACTTGGATTCTCCAATTGGCGCGCGGATCTCTCTAGATCTGGATTTGAATTTGGCTTTATCTTAATCATGGATTAATCACTTAATTAGTGTTAATTAAGTGATTATTTGGATATCTCTCCATTAAGTGTGTACCTGCAAATATGTAGAGAAGAGGAGTAAAAATCACATATTTATTTGTAATATGCATGGGAGTTATGATGTAAAATATGCAATATTGGATACTAATCACACCCCCACACTTATTCTTTTGCTCGTCCCGAGCAAAACTAAGAAAAGAAAATCTGTACTACCAGTTTATTACACCACTTTCGCAAGTGACGCGATTGCACTGAGCATGTGCAACAAGCCGTTAAACCTCTAGGTTACCCTAGAGGAGGAGTGTTGTCTCCTGAGGGTTTTCAGCGGATTACACCCACAAAATCCATAAAGAAAGAAAACAAATGTTAGTGTTTTGAAAACGCATTTTGAATAAGAGACAAGTTTTTAAACTATTTTTGCAAAAATATAAGTGATCCTAGGTCATAAGTCCACCTATAATCATTCTTCCTTAAACTTAGTATCCATGCAAGATCTTGTTTTCAATTAAATTAAGAATTCAAAATTGGATTGAATATTTTATCTTTCATAAAACCTAGATAATATGCACACCGTGCTCGTGAAAATTTCTTGGATTTCAACTCCAACCATCAAGCCATTTATTTATCTATATATATATATATTTTTTTTTTCTTTTTTCTTTTTTTTTTATTTAATCTTCCTTTAGTCTAGGCTTTCTAGTCTACCCTTGTAGCGAGCCTTTAACCGATGACTCCCAAACCAGATGGTCTTAGGGCACCAGATGAGAAAACATCCCTCGGGTTTAAGGTCTCGAGTAGAAAAGGCCACATAACTAAGAGGGATTATTTATTATGATCACCGTTAGGCGTGAGTAATTATGCTTCTTGAGGCACAATTTCCCAGCTTAATAGGTGATGTTTTATTTATATATATTTTTCTTTTTTTTTTTATTTTCATGGCATTTTTGGTCTTTGTTTCCATCCCAAGAAATGTGTAAGTGTGAAGTGCATATTATCTAAGGCAAAAAATTCAAGATAAGAATATCTCACCAATTTTACTTACTTAGCCTATAATTTCCAACAAGATCTATTACTTCAACTATGTTTAAGATGTCATAATTAAGGCTTTCTTAATCTCTAAGATACATCTTAATTTTCTTAAAAATAGAACAAAACTTTGTCTCTTATTTCAAAAAGTTTTTTTTTTTTTTTTTATTTTTTTATTTATTAAAAGAAGTGTAAAAATAAAGAAAATCTAAAAACTCTAAAAGAAGTGTAAAAGAAAGAAATTCTAAAAACTCTAAGTTAGTAAACCCTCCCCCACACTTATTTCATGCATTGTCCTCAATGCATCATGATATATGTATGCATGAAACAAAATAGAGAGGGAAGGAAAAAATTACCTCAAGGTGGTGGTTCCGGTGGTGGTCGGATTGGTCCACGAAACATGGCCCAATCAACGTTTCTTTGGGTTTTGAGGAACCCACCAGAAATCTCAGAAATATGACCCACTAAAATGATGTATGCATGTGTTATTTTAATTATGTACATGACCCCATCTAATTTTAAGATTTTCCTAATAATTTCAGAGTCAAATTTATTAATTTCCTTGTCCCAGAATGGTATATGACATGATAAAACAGTTGACTTGGACTCGGGACGAACGGGAACTGACTCAGGGAAGTGAATGAAGTCAAGTGATGGTTCAAGAGTTGAAGTGAGTTCAGAAATTTGGTCCAAGTCAAGAAATGAAAACTCAAGTCCACATGTTTTGTCCAACAATGGAATGTGACTATCAAAAATTGGTGATTCAAGTTCAGGAAGGATGGGAATCAACACTGACTCTAGAAGGTTACTCAAATTGGGTAATATAACCGGAGTCAATAAAGATTCAGGGATTTGAACTGGATCACAGATGTGCAAATCTAGGTTACATATCTCATTTAGTTCATTTCCACAAAAATGAGAACTTGCCAAAATGTCAATTGAATCTTCAGAAGTGTAGAATTGGGCAAGTTCGACATGATCCTTAAAGATGGGTGATTCAACTTCATTGTGAATTGGGACTGGATTCAATGTCGGCTCCGGAAAAGGATTGAAGTGAGGTAAAGATACCGGAGTCATTATGGAATCAGGAAGAAGAATTGAATCACAAAGTTGGGGTTCAAGATCACATTCCTCATGTAGTTCAATTAAATGTGGAGAACTTGCCAATTTATCAATTGGATTTTCAGAAGTATAGAATTGGCCAAGTTCTATGTGATCATAAAAGATTGGTGATTCAATTTCACAATGGATAGGAAATGGATCCAATACTGACTCGGGAAATGAAGTGAAATTATGTGAAGACACCGGAGTCATGATTGAATCAGGAAGTAATATGGAATCATCAAGTGGAAGTTCAGGATCAAAATCATGTTCCAGTTCAATTTCAGAAAAATGAAAACTTGCCAAATTGTCAATTGGATCAGAAGTGTGGACAAGTTCATTTTTAGGAAATGAGAAACTTGCCAAAATGTCAACGGGATTTGAATTTTGGACAAGTTCAAGTTTAGGAAATGAAAAACTTGCCAATGTATCAATTGGATCTGAAGTTTGGACAAGTTCAGGTGAGTGTGCTGAAATTGAATCTGGATTTCCAAGATGACAAGAGTCTTGAGTCATATCAATAGAGTGTGGTATAACTGGATTAGTCAAATGTTGATAGGATAGAGTTTCCTCTTTCCTAAGAAGGTTATCCAATTGTTCTTTCACACTATTGATAGACTTGGCATGTGATTTTTGATATTGTAACATAGACTCTTGCAAGATGTCTATACTCTTTTCTAGAATTGATGTATCTTCAAATGATTGTTCTAGAATGGGAGTATAGGAATCTTGACTTTGGAAAGTTTGTGAATAGTGTGAGTCAAAAATGTGTGGTGATGGAAGAGTGGACTCACACAAGAAATCTTTACTCGTTTCCATGACAAATGGTTGTTCATTAGGAAATGGTGGAACTGAGTAAGACTCTTGAAAATACTGTGGAACTGGAGAGGGAAATGGTTCTGGAAGTGTTTGCTCAGCTCTCTGTAAATTAGCTTCTAAACTCCTTAATAAGTCAGATTTGTCTTCAAATGGAGGCTCAGAAAAAGGAGTGTATGACGTGGACTCGGGAAATGAATATTGTGGACAAGGTGAATATGATGGACAAGGATTTTGAAAATTTGACTCGGGGTAAGTGAATCCCCAATGACTCGATGAAGAGTTGAAATTATTTTGGACATTATAATCATTAGATGGGGTGTATGGGTCGTATTGATTCGGATAAGGCCAACCCGGTGTATGTGGTTGGTGCATATTATAAAACACCGGGTTGGAATTATCCGAATATGGAGTGTGTGTGACATATGGATGGAAAGAATTGTAATTGTAAGCCATATCACACAATCACAAACAAAAATCAAACAAACAAACAAACAAAAGAAAGAAAGAAAATTCTAACCTAAGTTAGGGTAGACTTAGACCTAGACGACTCCTAACAAATAGACCGTCCACGGGAGGTTTAGAGCAGACTCTAACCACAAGCTAATCAGCCAGGGAAGGGTAAGGTTGGTGGGAGGTTTTCCGTCCGGAGACGTTCCTTAATTAAGTAACCAGCAACCTTCGGGCTTTCGGCCCTCAACCCCTTTCCTAGACACCGATTTTGCAAGAGTTAAATTCCAACACTTTTCCCCCTTAGGATAATCTCCTAATTGAGTCCGAGATGTCCCTAGGGCCAATGTCTACTTTTTTATTAAATTAGGCTTGGGTTAGTGAGTGCTTGGGTTGTGGTTTTCGGGCTAAGGAAAGGGTAATGACCTCCCCCACCTTATCTTATTTACGGGTATGCCCTTAAATTTGAATTGTGCAAGTGTACAAGAAATATAACAAGGATTCACTCAAAGCAAGAAAATCAAGCAAGGAGTTTGTCCTAGTCTAAATGCAATGCAAACACGTACCTTGCCTCCAGCACTCTTCAACAATAAAAGTAAAGAATTGAAAGACACGTGCCTAGAGATGCATGTGTCTAAACAATTTTTAACAATTTCAACCAACTTTTTACTGTTTTTTAATTAAGCAGGTATATGGTGCAGAATACAGAAAGTTAAGTATTGCAGAAGCTGTATCTTGCAGAGCTGAAGACCCTGCAGAAAAATTGTTAGAAGTGAACTCCTCTTTGCCGCGTTCCCACGACAAATTGCCGTGGATCCGCGGCAATTTGGAGGGATCCTGGGCTCTGCTTTCTTGAGCAGAGGCCCAGGTCCACTTATATGTGACTGCAATGAATATTTTCCTGTTTCTTTACCTGTAACCTGCAAACAGAGAAGAAGAATCGTTTAGTACTTCACTTTAAACCAAAAATAACGTCGCTCTCCCCGGCAACGGCGCCATTTTGATTAGACGAAAAAGGTGTACTTATTATGAGTATAAAAATGTATTTGATGTACCCTTTCTTGTCTCCGTTATAGCATAGGGCTATACCGAGTCGAATCTCAGGGAGAGCTCGCGATGGAAGCTTTAACGTGTGGTAGTGAAGTGAACAAACGAGTATTCTTCTCTTGCTTATAAACTTAGTGAATCAAATGCAAAAGAAACTAAAAGAAAGGATGGCTATGTTCATGGTGGAAAAGTCGGGAAAAGAAATCAAGAAGAGGATTTGGTATTCACAAGAAAAGGAAAGGAAACTTAAAGAAAGCAATCCATGACTAGCTTACCTTGCTAGCTTGCCAAGACTTACTAGACTCCTTGATAGCGAATGCGTGCCTAATGTTGTCACTCCATCGACTTGGAATTCGTCTCGCGTGTTGACCTAATTACTTTCTCACTTGCAAGATGGTGGTTTAACCATCGGAGAAGAGAAGATCATACAACTTGCAAGATTAACAAAAGCAATCACCCATGAGTTAGTGAAGAAAGCTAAGCTAGTGGTAAACTAGTACATGGAGAAGAAATTAGCTAAAAGCCATTAAAGAACTAAAACAAAGCTTGAAGTAAATTGCAAGAAGTAAACAAAGCAAGTAATAAAGCAAGTAAACTAGAATCAAGCTCAAGTAGAGAAGTAGAGAATGGATCAATCCTTGTATAGCTCCAAGTGTCACTTCTTGATGATACAAGCTCTCTCTCTCTTACAACTCTCTCTTGCAATGAAATCTAGGGAGGAGAAGATCATAGAGAGCTACAAACCCTAAACAAAAACTAACAAAATACAAAACTTTGAACTAATCTCTCTCTCTTCTCTGATCACTCCTTGCTCGCAGGTGAAGGTGAACTATTTATAGCAGAAAGGAGAAGCTTCAAGAGCCAAGGTTGTTGCCACGAAATCCGGGATCTCAACGGCCTAGATCTGCCGCGGATTGCCGCGGGATCGCCGCCAGATCTGGGCCGTTGAGCCAGATCTTTCTGGTGAGATCTGGTAGTTGAGTTGTTAGCCACGTGGACTACTTGGATTCTCCAATTGGCGCGCGGATCTCTCTAGATCTGGATTTGAATTTGGCTTTATCTTAATCATGGATTAATCACTTAATTAGTGTTAATTAAGTGATTATTTGGATATCTCTCCATTAAGTGTGTACCTGCAAATATGTAGAGAAGAGGAGTAAAAATCACATATTTATTTGTAATATGCATGGGAGTTATGATGTAAAATATGCAATATTGGATACTAATCAGTATAGACTAGTTTTGATGATTCTCCTTTATACATGTTTTGCCAATTTTTATGATTTACTTCATGTATATGCATGTTTAATTCAAGTCTAATAAATATACATGTATACCCGTGAGTCTCTAGCTTTCATGCAAATATTTGATAGACTCTCTTACAATTTTGGGATATGTATGTGTATTGTTAGATTTGTATAATTCATACATATATCATGAAGATTGTAGTTTTAATAAAAATGATTTTGTGTTGATTTGATAACAATGATTTCTATGTGATTTGAGCTTCAATGACAACTTTCATGAAAATACTATTTACATAACCTTTGAACACTCATCTTTTATTCAAAAATATATTTATGAGCTTTATGGACTATGAGTGCTTGGATTTTTATGTACTTAGTCTCATTCATGAAAAACATATGATTTGACATATTTGAAGGATCTTTAACTAGTTTTCAAAAACAATTTATACTAGTTATGTATTCTTCAAATAGTTTTTGAGATTATCACATGATTCAATTTTTCTTAAAATTTAATGCTTCATGATTTGAATATTAGTTTATATGTTAGTTTTTGTCAACACTAGGATTTATACTTGAACATATCATGGGCCTCAAAAAGATCTATTAGTAAGTGTGCTTAAATGCTTATTTGAACCCTTGAAATGTACTTGTATTGCTTAGTTTTGATGATTCATACATATTTAAACTTATGTTCACCTTTTGGATTTGATTTATGATCATGTGCTTTTTATTTCATGTATATGTGTATTTTGCCAAACCTTAAAATATACATGTATAACTCTTGAGTCTTTTGCCTTCAATGCAAATCCATTCATATAGACTCACTTGAGTTTAAGAGATATGTATGTATATTTCATGTATTGTCAAAACATACATATATCTTGACATATAGATTTTGTTTTCAATGATTTAATAAAAAAATGTGAGATGATTTTGATGTTTATGATTTTCTAAGGAATATTGTACCTTATTGCCATTTTCATGATGCCATGTTTCACATAACATTAGTACACTCACTTCTTTTGAAACTATTTGGACTTTATAGATTAGAGTGTTTGAGTGTTTTGTGTTTCATTGCTATTTCATGAAAATCCTTAGATTTATTCCTTGATAGAAGGATTTCGTACTAGTTGTTAAACACTCTCATTTAACTAGTTCGAATTCTTCATGTGTTGTTAATGCTAAGCTTAATTCAAATCTTATTTTTCAAGCTTATGCATTAGATTTTAAAATGGTATCAATATTTTTTATTTGATATCAAAGAGAAAATTCAAAATTTGTTTTGATAAAATAGAATTAATGATTTTGTTTTGATGAGAAAAATTCAAAATTTTTGATTTGTATTGCCCCTCCTTGACTTCTTTATTTTTGACATAAAGGGGGAGAAAATTTGTTGATTTGATTTTACTTTGAACCCTTTGTTGATGATTGACAAAAAGGGGGAGAAGTATTTGTGCTTTTGTTTTGATATATATGCATGATTTCCTTGCTTAAGGGGGAGAAGTATTTGTCCTTCTTACTTAAGGGGAATTAAGATTTGTATTTATGCATATGTGTTTTGATTTATGCAAATAGGAGTAAAAAGATTTTGATTTATGCTTGTTGCATCTCCATATTTGCATCCATATTCATGTGTTTCATGATCATATTTATTATTTATTTTGTATGCATGAGTTAAGGGGGAGCTTCTTTGAAGCTTTACTTTAATCCATGCATATATAACGTCATGAGTTTTGTCATCATCAAAAAGGGGGAGATTGTTGGCCCAAAGGCCTATCACCCTAGTTTTGATGATGATCAACTCATGAAGTTATGATTACTAATGATCTTGTGTTTAATTAGTGACAGATTCCTTATCAAGATCTTAGTAGGTGTGGAGCTTCAACAAAGGATTTAAAGACAAGTTGGAAGCTAGCACCGGTTGATTCACGAGCCTATGCATCAAGATCACATCTAGAGATGAGCTCGGTGGATTGCATGTGGACCAAGTCAAGCAGATGAGAAGACTTCAAGTGAAGACTTCAAGAAGATGAAGACTTGAGTCTAGGTTTATTTTTATAAGATTTGTTTTAGTTAAAAATGTAAAGGATAGAATAGTTGGTGGATTGCTCAAATCTATATCACACACACACTCTTGATAGAATGATTTTCATAAAAGATTTTCCTAGTTAAGAAAAGATTTTTATTTGTGATAAAATACAATTTGGTTTTTGGTATTTCATAGTTTACATATCTTATATCCAAAACCATGCTTAGAGCCTATTGTCAAAAACTAGATATTTCATCTTGATTGTGTAGTGGATCATATCCATACACACTATGCTTTTAGAGTATATCTTGTTTTTGTATTTGATGAAAGTTTTGGAAAAACATGTTGATATTTCAAAACCAAGTTTAGTGCTTTATGTCAAAAACTAGATATGTCATCTTGATTGTGTAGTGGATCATATCCACACACACTATGCTTTAAAGTGTATCTTGTTTTTGTATTTGATGGAAATTTGGAAAAACATGTTGTTTTAGAAAAACAGTTTTTATTATGAGCCAATATTTCCAAGTTACAAAAATAGTCAAATCTTCAATAACATGCCTTGATTTTGTGCAAGCATGTTTCTATATCATAAAACTATTTTTGTAGAATTTCTAAGTATTTATGGGATTTTTATTAAGCCAAAAAGACCTATCCTTAAATCCCAAATTTTCAGGTTCTGGCAGTTCTGATTTTTCAGAACTGACAGTGGCCGGTCGACCGGGTCGGTCGACCGGACGTGCACAGCGTGCACGCCTGTGTGCACTGGAGGACGGTCGACCGGACCGGTCGACCGCTTAAGAGAGCTTTGCTCTCGGGAATTATCGGTCGACCGGGCCGGTCGACCGACAGAGAGTTTTCTCTCTTCTCCAGTTGCGCGGTCGACCGGGCCGGTCGACCGGAGTCTGCAACGGTCGGATTTTTGACCGTTGCCGGTCGACCGGGCCGGTCGACCGGATGCTCTGACAGAACCCAACGGCTCTATTTCTGGCAGCCTATAAATTGGGGTCTTGTCAACTGTTTTGAGGTTAAGATTTTAGAGACTCTTGAGCCAGTTTTTCTGATACTTTTAGAAGAGTTTTCTCTACAAAATTGAGTGCAAATACTTCCCATCTTAAAGGGAGTTTTTATCAAGAGAGTGTAAAAGTGATTTCTTGAGTTTTCCATCAAAGCTTTCTTTCCTTGTTTTTTTCTCACACTACACTTGAGCTTCCATTGTATATCTATCCTATAGGGAGAGTGTTGTAGTGAGTTTGTAATTGGTGATCAAGTGTTAGATCACCAAAGAGATTTCCTTTGTATTTGAGGAGACGGGCAAGTGTGCTCGTTGGTGGTTAGAGTTCGGTTGTGAACTCTTGGTGGTTTGAGGTGCGGCCTCGGCGAGTCGGTGGACTTGCGTGTGTAAGGGACTTTGGAGTCTGAGAGCTTGTAGGTGTTGCGGCACCGAGGAGAGATCCGGTGGGATCTTACATAGTGAAAATCCTTCGTGTGTCGAAGGTGGGGATGTAGAGCAAGTGTGCTCGAACCTCGAAACAAACCCTTTGTGTTTGCGATTGCTCACTCTTGCTCTCTTTCTCTTTTTGTCCCTATTTTATATCTTGCATTCAATTTATTGTGTTCATCTTATATATGCATGATATATTCCCTTGTGCTCATAATTGATATACATACTTGCTTGGGATTGCTTGTTAACACTAGTATTCAACCAAGAGAGCCAACGCGGCACCTCAACCCATTCAAGGGGAATCTAGAGGAGCTTGTCCAGAGCCTCGCAAGGGGAATTCGGCAACACTCTTGTGTTATACATAAGTGTTTAATTAAAAGAATTTTAATTTGGTCAACTTAGTTTTAATTCCGCATTATTTGTTCATAAGTGACCATTAGATTAGCCATCACCTATTCACCCCCCCTCTAGGTGATCTTACAACGTGGACTTCGTCTATTGGTGCCCATGTTTCTTTACTTGTGATAGATGAGTCAGAAAGAAGTATACCCGATTGTTTTTGTGTGTGATCATCTACGCCTGGCATATCCGAAGTAGATTCGGCAAGCGAATATCTCAGACCTGAGGTAAACTGTGACTTTTTTATTTGTTATTTTTTTATCATTGCAGTCCTTTCCATTTCTTTGGTGAGGCTCTGTTTATTACTTTTCGTGGCTGCCGGGTAGGAAGCCACAATAATTTAGGTAGTAGAGGAGGGAAGCTATAAAGTTTAAAAGAAAAGAACAAAAAATAATTAATATAAGTGTAGCATACCTAAGTAGACATTCATTTTCTCTTATTTGTTTTAACGAGACTTCATTTTTTTATTGTTTATTTTTTTTGAGCAAATGACTGGGAATGAAAGGTTTCTCGTTTTTCATTAATAAGCATGTAATGGAACATAAAAATCACAACTACAACCAGAGCACCACACAGTGCCTAAACCATATACAGTTTGCTAGCAATCCTTGTAGAACAAAAAATGCAGAAGTATACAATATGCTAAAGAAAGCAAAAGAACTCCCTAATACAAAAATCAAGATTGAAAACTGAGAATACAAAATTCAGGGCTGATAGAGCGTGTCAACCCCTTGCCCCCTGAGTCTAGCCCCCCTCCCCTCCATGTAACTCCTTTGATGGGGTATCAGACACCTCCCCCAGCTCAACCTCCCTAAGAACTGTGCCAGCCATCTCCTTGGCCTTCCCTGAAAGGAGGTTACATTGGCTAGAAATGAAACAATGCAAAGCTTGCATGAAATGTCTGGATAGATTATCAGGGTGTGTTGTTAAAAATCTTATTGTTTTGTTCCCTCCAAAGAACCAAAAAAACCACCGTCGTTGTTATATCCCACAGTGGCCTCATTCTCGTAGGAATGAACGTGGATCTCCACGAAGTCCAAAACCTGCCAACCGATGAGGGGAGCTATGGAAAAGTAACCCCAAGATCAAACATACACCAGTCCCAAATGACCCGAGTAATGACACGATAAGAAGAGGTGACCTATTTTTTTCGCATTTTTATGACATCAGACACAGAAATGAGGACAATGTCAATTCCTCTTGATAAGATTGTCCCAAGTTATTTTGGAGTTGTACACAATTAACTAAAGAAAAGCCGTCACTTTGATAGGAGAGTTGATTTACCAGATGGTATTAGCAAAGGGACATCGGGTCCCCCATTGTTAATATTACGCCCCATCAACCAAAATATACTAGTATGGGTATGTGATGAGAGTCTACGATGTATTTTTCTCAAAATATGTTAAGCCTTGGTACATGAAATTAAACATGCATTACATAAATTTTCAACTTTATTACATAAGTATAAAAGTATCACAAAAATCGTGATTTATTACATCATAAAAACAAAGTAAAAGAAAGTAAAAAATCCTCACAAACTGGATATAAAAGCAACTCAACTACTGGAGCTCTGCAACATGTTCAAAATACTCCTGATTCTACTGTAATGGAGGTTTTCCGACTCGATTGATCGAGCAGCCAACATTGCACTTATTAGTCTGCAATTCTGCATTTTCATATCACATTTTCCAGCCCAGTTTTAATAAAATACTATTTAAATAACCCGTGTTTTTGATCTCTTGTGCAGATGATGAATGTACGCGTCGGAAAAAATCACAATTGTAAAATTCTTATAATTGAATAGAAGATTACAACGGATACAATCCGATTACAAAAGAGAGGGAATCTCATGATTGATTCTCCTCTTTATTTAAAGCTGGGTTCTTCACGTGGCGGTGGAGAGTGAGTCTTGTTCTCCGTTGACCGGCCGAACGTCAAGTTTCTCTTGTGGATCCTCTCTTTGGATCTGCTGATGGAGTAGCACAGCTCCTATCAGTAATGGAATCTCAAAGAGATTTAAAGAACTTGAACTTAGCAAGTTAACAAAAAGAGTTGAACTCTTCCCAGGCTGCAAGAGCTTCGAGGTCGAACTCTGCTGAGGTAGTGTTCTCCTTGTCTATAGCTTCTTGGATTCCTCCATCAGGACTCTCCTCCTTAGCCCTTTTAGAAGAGGTCCCCCTCTATAGGAGAGGTCTCCTTTTATTTTTTCCTTTTCGGGCCCCTGAGCCTCTTTTTAGAGTTGTCTTCTTCCCCCCTTCCCCCTCTCTAGCTATCATAGCTATTTATAGAGAAATTGAGGTGTAACAAATCCCTTAAATCTCTCCATAATGGGAGGGGTGTAACCAACTCCTTAAATCTCTCCATAATGGAAAGTTATTCCCCATTATGTGGAGAGAAAATGGGGTGTAACTGACCAAGTTCGTGGCTCAGTTATAGCAAAAATGCGGGTCTCGCGCTGGATGATTAGTACTCAATATTGCATATTTTACATCATAATCCCCATGCATATTACAAATAAATATATGAATTTTAATCCTCTTCTCTACATATTTGCAGGTACACATTTAAGAGAGAGATTTTCAAATAATCACTTAATTACCACTAATTAAGTGATTAATCCAAGCTTAAGGATAAAGCCAAATCTAAACCCAAGATCCAGAGAGATTCGCTCAACCAACAGATATTCTAGAATGTCCACGTGGCCAACAACCCCGTAACCACTCAGCAACAGAAATCCGTTGCTGAACGGATTCGGTTAAGCCGCGGACGCGCGGCAGGGCGCGGCAATCTAGGGCCGTTGGATCCCCGGATTTTGTGGCAACCACCTTATCTCCAGAAGCTTCTCAGTTCTCCTATAAATACTTCATTTGTACCTGCGAGAAAAAACTGATCAGAGAAGAGAGGAGATTAGTTTAGGGTTTGTAATTTTTAGTTGTTTTTCTCTAGTTTTCTTTCTTGTAGTCCCTCTTCTCTATCCCTAGATTTCATTACAAAAGAGAGTGATTGTGAGGGAGAGAGCTTGTGTAATCAAGGGTGACACTTGAAGCAACAAGGATTGATCCATCCTCCTTTCCTCTACTTGAGTTTGATTCTAGTTTCTTGCTTTCTTTACATGCTTTCTTACTTGCTTTCTTTATTTCATGCAATTTACTTTAATGCTTTGTTTAGTTCTTTAATGGCTTCTTGTAGCTAATTTTCATTCCATGTACTAGTTTACCACTAGCTTAGCCACTTCACCACTCATGGGTGATTGCTTTTGTTAATCTTGCAAGTGTATGATCTTCTCTTCTCCGATGGTTAAACCACCATCTTGCAAATGAGAAAGTAATTAGGTCAACACGTGAGAGGAATTCTAAGCCTATGGAGTGACAACATTAGGCAAAGCATTCATTATCAAGGAGATTGGTAAGCTTTGGCAAGCTAGCAAGGTAATCTAGTCTTGGATCGCTTTCTTTAAGTTTCTTGTTCTTTTCTTGTGAATACCACAACCAATTCTTGATTTCTTTTCCAACGACTTCCACATGAACATATCCATCTTCTTTTAGTTTCTTTTGCATCACTAAGTTTATAATCAAGAGAAGACTACTAGTTTTATCACTTCACAACCTAACGTTTAAAGCTTCTATCGCGAGCTCTCCCTGAGATCCGACTCGGTATAGCCCTAGGCTATAGCGGAGACAAGAAAGGGTACATCAAATACATCTTTATACACATAATAAGTACACCTTCTTAGTCTAATCAAAATTTTTGGCGCCGTTGCCGGGGAGAGCGACGGTATTTTTAAAAGTGAGAAACTAAACGATATATCTTCTCTGTTGCAGGTACAGGTTGAAGATTCAGAAATATTTGCACAGCAGAATCATATAAGTGGACCTGGGCCTCTGCTCAAGAAAGCAGATCCCAGGATCCCTCTATTGTGCCGCGGATCCACAAGAATTGCCGTGGGAACGCGGCACTTTAGAGTTCACTACTTACAAACTTTTTGCAGGGGCTTCTGCTTTGCAAGTTACATCTGCATATATACTTCATTTTCTGTATTTTTCACCTTGGACCTGCTTAATTAAAAAACAGTAAAAAGTTGGTTGTAATTGATAATAATTGTTAGACATTTGCATTTTAGGCACGTGTCTTTCAATTACTTTAAATTTACTGTTGAAGAGCGCGTGGGACAAGGTACGTGTTGGCATTGCATAGAGACTAGGACAAACTCTTGCTTGATTTTCATGCTTTGAGTGTATCCTAGTTATCTTTCATCGTACACTTGCACGAATTTACTTTAAGGGCATATCCCGTAAATAAGATAAGGTGGGGATTTTATCACCCCTTCCTTAGCCCAAAAATCATTTTCCCCACGTACTCACAATCCTAAGCTTGTAAATAAAATTTGATAGACGTTGGCCCTAGGGACATCCGGACTCAATTAGGAGATTTTCCTAAGGGGGAAAAGTGTTGGAATTTAACTCTTGCAAAATCGGTGTCTAGGAAAGGGGTTGAGGGCCGAAAGCCCGAAGGTTGCTGGTTACTTAATTAAGGAACGTCTCCGGACGGAAAACCTCCCACCAACCTTACCCTTCCCTGGCTGATTAGCTTGTGGTTAGAGTCTACACTGAACCTCCTGTGGACGATCTATTGTTAGGAGTCGTCTAGGTCTAAGTCTACCCTAACTTAGGTTAGAATTTTTCTTTTCTTCTTTTGTTTGTTTGTTTGTTTGTTTGTTTGTTTGTGATTGTGTGATATGGCTTACAATTACAATTCTTTCCATCATAATTCTTATGTCACACACACACCATATTCAGATAATTCCAACCCGGTGTTTTATAATATGCACCAACCACATACACCGGGTTGGCCTTATCCGAATCACTACGACCCATACCCCCCATCTAATAATTATAATGTCCAAAATAATTTCAACTCTTTACCGAGTAATTGGGGATTCCAGTACCCCGAGTCAAATTATCAAAATCCTTGTCCACCATATTCACCTTGTCCACCATATTCATTTCCTGAGTCCACTTCATATACTCCTTTTTCTGAACCTCCCTTTGAAGAAAAATCTGAGTTGCAAAGGAGTATAGAAGCCAATTTACTGAGAGTTGAGCAAACACTTCCAGAACCATTTCCCTCTCCAATTCCACCGTATTTTCAAGAGTCCTACTCAGTTCCACCATTTCCTAATAAACAACCATTTGTCATGGACACGAGTAAAGATCTCTTGTGTGAGTCCACTTTTCCATCACCACCCATTTTTGACTCACACGATTCACAAAATTTCCAATTTCAAGATTCCTATACTCCCATTCTAGAGCAGCCATCTGTAGATCTATCACATCTAGAAAAGAGTATAGACATCTTGCAAGAGTCTTTCTTACAATATCAAACAACACGTACCGAGTCTTTCAATAGTGTGAAAGATCAATTGGATAACCTTCTTAGGAAAGAGGAAACTCTAGCCTATCAACATTTGACTAATCCAATTGTACCACACTCTATTGATATGACTCAAGACTCTTGTCATCTTGGAAATCCAGATTCAATTTCAGCAAGTTTTTCATTTCCTAAACTTGAACTTGTCCAAAATTCAAATCCAATTGACATTTTGGCAAGTTTTTCATCTCCTAAAAATGAACTTGTCCACACTTCTGATCCAATTAACAATTTGGCAAGTTTTCCTTTTTCTGAAATTGAACTGGAACATGAATTTGATTCTGAACTTTCACTTGATGATTCCAACTTACTTCCTGATTCAATCATGACTTCCATATCCTTACCGGTTTTCAATCCATTTCCAAAGTCAAAATTGAATCCATTTTCCATCCATTGTGAAATTGAATCACCAATCTTTTATGATGATCACATAGAACTTGGCCAATTCCATACTTCTGAAAATCCTATCGATAAATTGGCAAGTTCTCCACATTTTATTGAACTACATGAGGAATGTGATCTTGAACCCAGACTCAGTGATTCAATTCTTTTCCTTATTCCATAATGACTCCGGTATCTTTACCTCACATCAATCTTTTCCCGGAGTCAATTTTGGATCCTTTCACAATTCACAATGAAGTTGAATCATCCATTTTTGAGGATCATATTGAACTTGCCCAATTCTACACTTTTGAAGATTCTATTGACATTTTGGCAAGTTCTCCATCTTGTGGAATTGAACTCAAATGTGACCTTGATTTTCTCGATCTCTTTACTTCTGAAACTGATTGTACAATTCTTAAGAAAGATGTTGACTTAACTTTTGAAGAATTGTACGGTGATGAGCTTGAATTCCTTAATATTGGAAGTAAAGAGATATCACCCATATTAGGTCACATTCCATCGTTGAACTCTGATTGTGGACTTGAGTTTTCATTTCTTGACTTGGATCCAATTTTTGAACTCACTTCGACTCCTGCACCATCACTTGACTTAATTCACTTCCCTGAGTCGGTAGTCGTTCCTGTTCTTCCAGAGTCCAAGTCAACTGCTCTATCATTTCATCTTCCATTCTGGGACAAGGATCTTGATGAAAATGACTCTGAAATTATTAGGAAAATCTGGACATTAGATGGGGGAATGTACATAATAATCTTAAATGCACACATCATTTTTGTGGGTCATATTATTGAGATTTCTGGTGGGTTCCTCAAAACCCAAAGAAAAGATGATTGGACCATGTTCCGAGGACCAATCAGACCACCACCGGAACCACCACCTTAAGGTAATTTTTTCCTTCCCTCTTCATTTTTATTTCATGTATACATATATCATGATGCATTGAGGACAATGCATGAAATAAGTGTGGGGGAGGGTTTACTAACTTAGAGTTTTTAGATTTTATTTCTTTTACACTTCTTTTAGAAAAATAAAAATAAAAAAAATAAAAAAATAAAAACTTTTTGAAATAAGAAACAAAGTTTTGATCTATTTTTAAGAAATTAAGATGTATCTTAGAAATTAAGAAAGCCTTAATTATGACATCTTAAACTTAGTTGAAATAATAGATCTTGTTTGAAAATTATAGGCTAAGTAAGTAAAATTGAGGAGATATTTTTATCTTGCATTTTTTGCCTTAGATAATATGCACTTTACACTTACACATTTCTTGGGATGGAAACAAAGACCAAAAATGCCATATATATATATATAAAAAAAAAAAAAAGAGAAAAAGAAAAAAAAAATATATAAATAAAAGATCACTTATTAAGCTGGGAAATTGTGCCTCAAGAAGCATGATGACTCACGCCTAACGGTGATTAAGAATAATCCCTCTTAGTTTTGTGGCCTTTTTCACTCGAGTCCTTAAACCCGAGGGATGTTTCCTCATCTGGTGCCCTAAGACCATCTGGTCTGGGAGTCATCGGTTATAGGCTCGCTACATGGGTGAATTAGAAAGCCTAATAAAACTAAGGGAAGAAAAAAGAAAAAAAAAAATAAAAATAATATAATAATAATATATAAATAAATAAATGGCTTGATGGTTGGAGTTGAAATCCCAGAAACCTTCACTGTGCACGGTATGCATATTATCTAGGTTTTATGAAAGATAAAAATATTCAATCCAATTTTGAATTCTTACCTTAATTGAAGACAAGATCTTGCATGGATACTGAGTTTAAGGAAGACTGATTATAGGTGGACTTATGACCTAGGATCACTTATATTTTTGCAAAAATAGTTCGTAAACATGTCTCTTATTCAAAATGCGTTTTCGAAAATACTAACATTTGTCTTCTTTCTTTATGGATTTTGTGGGTGTAATCCGCTGAAAACCCTCAGGAGACAACACTCCTCCTCTAGGGTAACCTAGAGGTTTAACGGCTTGTTGCACATGCTCAGTGCAATCGCGTCACCTGCGAAAGTGGTGCAATAAAGTGTTAGCTTAGATTTTCTTTTTCTTTGTTTTGCTCGGGACGAGCAAAAGAATAAGTGTGGGGGTGTGATTAGTATCCAATATTGCATATTTTACATCATAACTCCCATGCATATTACAAATAAATATGTGAATTTTAATCCTCTTCTCTACTTATTTGCAGGTACATACTTAAAGGAGAGTTAGCCAAATTAATTACTTAATTAGCAATAATTAAGTGATTAATCAAGATTAAGGATAAAGCCAAATCTCAATCCAGATCTAGAGAGATCCGCACAACAAACTCAGAATCCAAGTGGTCCACGTGGATAACCACCCAACGACCAGATCTCACCAGAAAATCTGGGCTCAACGGCCCAGAATCCGCGGCGATCCCGCGGCAATCCGCGGCAAGATCATGGCCGTTGAGCCCCGGATTTTGTGGCAACCACCTTATCTCCAGAAGCTTCTCAGTTCTCCTATAAATACCCTATGAAGACCTGCGAGCTAAAACTGATCAGAGAAGAGAGGAGATTAGTTTTAGGTGTTGTAATTTTCATTTTTCTCTAGGTTTTGTTCTTTAGTTCCCTCTTCTTCTCTATCCCTAGATTTCATTACAAAAGAGAGTGATTGTGAGGGAGAGAGCTTGTGTAATCAAGGGTGACAACTTGAAGCTATGCAAGGATTGATCCATCCTCCATTCCTCTACTTGAGTTTGATTCTAGTTTCTTGTGCTTTCTTTACTTGCTTTATTACTTGCTTTGTTTAGTTCTTGCAATCTAATTCAAGCTTTGTTTTAGTTCTTTAATGGCTTCTTGTAGCTAAATTTTCATTCCATGTACTAGTTTACCACTAGCTTAGCCACTTCACTACTCATGGGTGATTGCTTTTGTTAATCTTGCAAGTGTATGATCTTCTCTTCTCCGATGGTTAAACCACCATCTTGCAAATGAGAAAGTAATTAGGTCAACATGTGAGAGGAATTCTAAGCCTATGGAGTGACAACATTAGGCAAAGCTTTCATTATCAAGGAGATTGGTAAGCTTTGGCAAGCTAGCAAGGTAATCTAGTCTTGGATCGCTTTCTTTAAGTTTCTTGTTCTTTTCTTGTGAATACCACAACCAATTCTTGATTTCTTTTCCAACGACTTCCACATGAACATATCCATCTTCTTTTAGTTTCTTTTGCATCACTAAGTTTATAATCAAGAGAAGACTACTAGTTTTATCACTTCACAACCTAACGTTTAAAGCTTCTATCGCGAGCTCTCCCTGAGATCCGACTCGGTATAGCCTTGTGCTATAACGGAGACAAGAAAGGGTACATCAAATACATCTATACACATAATAAGTACGCCCCTTCCCGCTTAATCAAATAATTGAATTAGCTCTCCCTGAGATCCGACTCGGTATAGCCTTGTGCTATAACGGAGACAAGAAAGGGTACATCAAATACATCTATACACATAATAAGTACGCCCCTTCCCGCTTAATCAAATAAGTGGACCTGGGCCTCTGCTCAAGAAAGCAGAGCCCAGGATCCCTCTATTGTGCCGCGGATCCACAAGAATTGCCGTGGGAACGCGGCACTTTAGAGTTCACTACTTACAAAATTTTTGCAGGGGCTTCTGCTCTGCAAGATACTGCTGCCTATATACTTCATTTCCTGTATACTTCACTGTATTCCTGTTAATTAATTCAACAGTAAGAAATTGGTTGATAATTGCTAAAAAATTGTTAGACATCTTGCATTATAGGCACGTGTCTTTCAATTACTTTAAATTTACTGTTGAAGAGTGCGTGGGACAAGGTACGTGATTCATTGCATATAGACTAAGACTCACTCTTTGTTTGATTTTTCTTACTTGGAGTGAACCTTGTTTGTTTCTATATCGTACACTTGCACAATTCAATTTTAAGGGCAATTCCTGTAAATAACATAAGGTGGGGGAGGTCATTACCCTTTCCTTAGCCCGGAAATCATTTTCCCCACGTACTCACAATCCCAAGCTTGTAACTAAAAGTTGATAGACGTTGGCCCTAGGGACATCCGGACTCACTTAGGAGATTATCCTAAGGGGGAAAAGTGTTGGAAATTGACTTCTGTAAAATCGGTGTCTAGGAAAGGGGTTAAGGGCCGAAAGCCCGAAGGTTGTTGGTTACTTAATTAAGGAACGTCTTCGGACGGAAAACCTCCCAACGACTTTACCCTTCCCTGGCTGATTTGCTTATAGTCAGAGTCCACACCAAACCTCCTGTGGACAGTCTATTTAGGAGTCACCTAGGACCAGAAACCCTAGACAAGCTTGGATTGATTTTTTCTTTTGTTGTTTGTTATTTTTCTTTTTTCGCTGGTGTGATCGGTGCACGTTGTTTGTGATTGTATATACAATAGTGGTTTTGTGATCCTAATTCTTTCTACACTTGCACATACACAACCACTTCACACCATGACCAACAACGTATCACTTCAGGATCGATTCTATCCGATTCGCACCTCCATTCCTTCATGCATTCTTCTCCCCGAGCCTAATGGAAATCATTTTGAGCTGAAACCACAATTCATTAGTACACTTCCCCGATTCCATGGTCTTGAGTCTGAGGACGCGTACCTCTTTATTCGTGAGTTTGAAGAGGTATGCCAAATGATGAGAATATCCCAACTTTCTGAGGATGCTGTTAGGTTACGGTTCATACCGTTTGCACTTAAGGATTTAGCTAAGAAATGGCTTTATAGTCTTCCTGTCAGTTCCATATCTTCATGGGATGATTTTGTTAAGGTCTTTCTTAGGAAATTCTATTCTATCCACAAAACAGCCCTCATGAGAAAAAACATAATGCAATTCAAGCAGGACCCAAATGAACCTTTCTGGAAGTATCTTGAGCGTTTCAAAGACCTCTTAGCCCTATGTCCCCATCACGGCATAGAGAAATGGCGGCTATGCCAGATTATCTATGATGGATTAGATTACCAAACGAAAACACTTTTAGAATCCTTGTGCCAAGGGGAATTTCTGAAGAAAGATGAACATCAGGGGTGGGATCTCTTTGAAACCCTAGCTGAGAAAACCATTCAGTGGGAGTCATGCCCTGATAAACCGACTCCCACCACTTCCAGAACTGGTACACAATCCAAAGAATCCTCTCTAGCTTCAGAAACCAAGATCACACAATTAATAAAGAGGATAGAGTTGCTTGAGTCAATAGGGAATTCTGTGGTCAACCAGGTCAACCCATTGCCTTTGATTAGACCAGGTTGCACCAAATGTCAAGACCTTAGCCATGTTGTTGAGGAGTGTCCATTGTATCAGCCCCCATTTCAGGAGAACATGAATGCAGCATTTACCAGACCCCCATACTCCAATACTTACAATTCAGGATGGCAGAACCATCCAAATTTTCCATGGAGTCAGTCTGGTACTGAGCATCATATGCCACCATTTCCACATCTGTACAATGCTCAGTTTCATCCATCCAGTTTCGATCAGAATTCACTGTATGTTCATCCATCTCAAAGTCCACCCCAGTCATATCAGGACCCACCACCATATTACCAATCACAGTTCCAATCTCCATATCCTCAACATCCACCCCAAAATAATTCTGAAATATCTGAGTTGAAACAAATGATAGAAACCTTAACAAAGAACCAGCAACAGGAGTTGAATGAAATGAAGGTCCAGATCAAGCAATTGGCTGAGAATCAAAAAGGACTGTTCTTAAGCCAGCCATTGCTAAATCCCAAAGTTGAAAATTCAGGACCCAGTCACTGTCATGCCATTCACACCCTGAGATCTGGTAAACAAGTTGACAATAAGGTTTCTAGTCCACAATCTCATCCAGTACCAAAGCCAACATCTCATGTCCCAATGTCACCAACTTTTGACAAACCATCATCTAGTTCAGAGCCATCCACATCTCAAGCGAAGGGGAAAGAAAAGGTAGATGAGCAACCTTATAAGCCTAGAGTACCATATCCAAATAGGCTTCTAAATAACAAGTCAAATGCTCACATGGAGAAAATAAAAGAAACATTCAATAAGGTCCAAATCAATGTCCCTCTTCTTGATGCCATTCAACAAGTGCCATCATATGCCAAATTTTTGAAGGAAATGTGCACCAAGAAGAGGAAGACCCAAGTCCCTAAAAAAGTCTTCCTTGCATCATCCATCAATGAGTTGCTCACTGGTCCAATTCCTGTTAAGTACAAAGACCCAGGGAGCCCCACCATTTCATGCATCATAGGACAGACTACAATAAATAGGGCACTTCTTGATTTGGGGGCCAGTATCAATCTCCTACCTTTCTCTGTGTACCAACAATTGGGGTTAGGTGATCTCCACCCAACCCAAATGACCATTCAATTGGCTGACCGCTCTGTTACTAAACCCAAGGGGGTAATTCAAGATGTCCTGATCAAAGTTGGAGAATTCTTTTACCCAGTTGACTTTGTTGTCCTTGAAACAAAACCAGTATCAAATTCAAATCAAAGGACACAAATTCCTGTCATTCTGGGTCGACCATTCCTGGCTACTGCAAATGCAATCATTAATTGCCGGAATGGATCTATGAGGTTGACTTTTGGTAACATGACACATGAACACAATGTCTTCCACACACAGCCTCACAAAACAAAAGATCAAACATTTGAGGTTAATTTCATTAGTAACAATTGTGAGGAGGAAGGTGAAGATCCAAAAGATGAGTCACAATCTTGTGATTCTCTTATCCGAGTACCCTTTCAAACGGGGAAATTTGATTTGGATACTTTCATTTTCAATGAGCCAACTGAGACTGTATTTGAACCTCCAATTGATATATCATTTGAAGACTTGTTTGCTGATGAGATTATGTGCTTAGATGAGTCAACTCGGGGTAAGTTAGCTAATTGTCCACTGCCGGATGTTGACTTGAGCTTTGAAGAATTATATGGAGAGGAGTTAAAATTTCTAAACACTGGAAGTGATGAGATTCTGAGTGAGAGTGGTGATAAGGACTTTGTGTGTGAACGATGTGGTGGAAAGAGTATGAATGAAAATAACAACAAATTGAAACTGGAATCACCTAGGGTAAGAACAATTCAGACCGTTTCCCAATGGAGTTCAAGAAAGAGAACACATTGGAACGATGGGAAACGGGCCAGAGGGAAGCGACCAAAAACCCAGGTGAGAGTTACATTTGTATATTCCTTGTAAATAATTTTTCCTACCTCTTACCTGTTTCATGCATACATTTACCATAATGCATTGAGGACAATGCATGAAATAAGTGTGGGGGAGGGTTTACTAACTTAGAGTTTTTAGATTTTATTTCTTTTACACTTCTTTTAGAAAAATAAAAATAAAAAAAATAAAAAAATAAAAACTTTTTGAAATAAGAAACAAAGTTTTGATCTATTTTTAAGAAAATTAAGATGTATCTTAGAAATTAAGAAAGCCTTAATTATGACATCTTAAACTTAGTTGAAATAATAGATCTTGTTTGAAAATTATAGGCTAAGTAAGTAAAATTGAGGAGATATTTTTATCTTGCATTTTTTGCCTTAGATAATATGCACTTTACACTTACACATTTCTTGGGATGGAAACAAAGACCAAAAATGCCATATATATATATATATAAAAAAAAAAAGAGAAAAAGAAAAAAAAATATATAAATAAAAGATCACTTATTAAGCTGGGAAATTGTGCCTCAAGAAGCATGATGACTCACGCCTAACGGTGATTAAGAATAATCCCTCTTAGTTTTGTGGCCTTTTTCACTCGAGTCCTTAAACCCGAGGGATGTTTCCTCATCTGGTGCCCTAAGACCATCTGGTCTGGGAGTCATCGGTTATAGGCTCGCTACATGGGTGAATTAGAAAGCCTAATAAAACTAAGGGAAGAAAAAAGAAAAAAAAAAATAAAAATAATATAATAATAATATATAAATAAATAAATGGCTTGATGGTTGGAGTTGAAATCCCAGAAACCTTCACTGTGCACGGTATGCATATTATCTAGGTTTTATGAAAGATAAAAATATTCAATCCAATTTTGAATTCTTACCTTAATTAAAAACAAGATCTTGCATAGATACTAAGTTTAAGGAAGATTGATTATAGGTGGACTTATGACCTAGGATCACTTATATTTTTGCAAAAATAGTTCGTAAACTTGTCTCTTGTTCAAAATGCGTTTTCAAAACACTAACATTTGTCTTCTTTCTTTATGGATTTTGTGGGTGTAATCCGCTGAAAACCCTCAGGAGACAACACTCCTCCTCTAGGGTAACCTAGAGGTTTAACGGCTTGTTGCACATGCTCAGTGCAATCGCGTCACCTGCGAAAGTGGTGTAATAAACTGGTAGTATAGATTTTCTTTTCTTTGTTTTTGCTCGGGACGAGCAAACGAATAAGTGTGGGGGTGTGATTAGTACTCAATATTGCATATTTTACATCATAATCCCCATGCATATTACAAATAAATATATGAATTTTAATCCTCTTCTCTACATATTTGCAGGTACACATTTAAGAGAGAGATTTTCAAATAATCACTTAATTACCACTAATTAAGTGATTAATCCAAGCTTAAGGATAAAGCCAAATCTAAACCCAAGATCCAGAGAGATTCGCTCAACCAACAGATATTCTAGAATGTCCACGTGGCCAACAACCCCGTAACCACTCAGCAACAGAAATCCGTTGCTGAACGGATTCGGTTAAGCCGCGGACGCGCGGCAGGGCGCGGCAATCTAGGGCCGTTGGATCCCCGGATTTTGTGGCAACCACCTTATCTCCAGAAGCTTCTCAGTTCTCCTATAAATACTTCATTTGTACCTGCGAGAAAAAACTGATCAGAGAAGAGAGGAGATTAGTTTAGGGTTTGTAATTTTTAGTTGTTTTTCTCTAGTTTTCTTTCTTGTAGTCCCTCTTCTCTATCCCTAGATTTCATTACAAAAGAGAGTGATTGTGAGGGAGAGAGCTTGTGTAATCAAGGGTGACACTTGAAGCAACAAGGATTGATCCATCCTCCTTTCCTCTACTTGAGTTTGATTCTAGTTTCTTGCTTTCTTTACATGCTTTCTTACTTGCTTTCTTTATTTCATGCAATTTACTTTAATGCTTTGTTTAGTTCTTTAATGGCTTCTTGTAGCTAATTTTCATTCCATGTACTAGTTTACCACTAGCTTAGCCACTTCACCACTCATGGGTGATTGCTTTTGTTAATCTTGCAAGTGTATGATCTTCTCTTCTCCGATGGTTAAACCACCATCTTGCAAATGAGAAAGTAATTAGGTCAACACGTGAGAGGAATTCTAAGCCTATGGAGTGACAACATTAGGCAAAGCATTCATTATCAAGGAGATTGGTAAGCTTTGGCAAGCTAGCAAGGTAATCTAGTCTTGGATCGCTTTCTTTAAGTTTCTTGTTCTTTTCTTGTGAATACCACAACCAATTCTTGATTTCTTTTCCAACGACTTCCACATGAACATATCCATCTTCTTTTAGTTTCTTTTGCATCACTAAGTTTATAATCAAGAGAAGACTACTAGTTTTATCACTTCACAACCTAACGTTTAAAGCTTCTATCGCGAGCTCTCCCTGAGATCCGACTCGGTATAGCCCTAGGCTATAGCGGAGACAAGAAAGGGTACATCAAATACATCTTTATACACATAATAAGTACACCTTCTTAGTCTAATCACTGGACGCGGACTTTACTCTGATGTTGAGACGCGGAGCTCACAGGCTCGCGTCTGTGTTGGAACGCGTAGCTGCTCAGGCTCGTGTTTGAATTGAAACGCGACCTCCGCGTCTGACGACCTCCGCGTCTGACAAAGGATGCGAGATCCGCGTCTGGTGACTTTCGCGTCTGAGATTGGAATGCGACCTTCGCGTCTGACAGAGGACGCGAGGTCTGCGTTTGGCATTGGCACACGAGGTCTGCGTCTGGCGACCTCCGCGTCAGAGGTTGGAATGCGGGGTCCGCGTCTAGGAGATTCGCGTCTGAGGCTTTGTCCGTAGTAATTTTTTGATAGCCTACAATGAATGAAGAGGGAAAAGATGCAATAAGAGCTTAATTAAACCTATTTTTAGGTAATTAATCCGGATTTCTTGGATGCCAAGCTAGGGCTTCTAGAAAATACATTGAATCCTAAAATTGAAGATGAACTTGGAGAAATAAGATTCCAAATTACCAAAATCAGAAATATACAAAAGCTCTTAGAAGCTGGATGAGAAAACTGGCAAAAGATCAGAGCTAGAGCCGCAAAAACGTGGCTATTGTCAAATCTGGAGCTCAAAAGGACATCCTTTTAGAAAACAAGAGTTTCCAAACAACGATGATCCTTGCGGCCAAAGATATGGCCCAACGTGTTGGTCCCGAGATGATGCCAATTGCGGAACTTTCTCTGTTGGCACTTATGGATCTAAAATACGAAGTCAACACAAATACTAAATAAAGAAGGATTAAGTTAAACAAATAAATAAACTTGCAGTAAAGGAAATCAAATCTCAGAAAAGTTTAGACAAACGCAAACACGAGAGATTTATCCTGGTTCGGTCCTCGTGACCTACATCCAGTCCCCAAGCCACCCGCTTGAGATTTTCCTTTATCCTTGATTTTGTACACCCAAAATCACAACCATGCACACCACTTGACAAATCCCCTTTGCCAAATGTGTACACCTTCTCTCTACACCAAGAGAACAAACTCCACCTTGTACAACTGCTTCTACACCAAGAAGACACCCGTGTACAATGATTGCTTTGAGTATTACAACACTTTCCTATAAGCCTTGGTACAATATGTGAACGTGGACAAAGGCTAGTATAGGAGGAACTTCAGAGATCTTCACTAGAGAATAGGATTTTGGTGAAGAACTGAAGTGGAAATAGTTTTCAGGATTGGCAGAATTTTGATTTAGAAAACTGAAGATTAGGATAGGTATTTGGCCTTTGGCTTAACTACCCTTTATATAGATGCACACTAGGGTAAGTTAGGGTAGTTACAGGTGCAATTCAAATGTTTGAAACGTTGGAAAACGTTGCACAAAATTCCAGAATACAGAAATTGTCCAACAGTCAGAAACTGCCTATAGTCGACTTGCCTTTTGAGTTAGTCGACTATACTAGGCAATTTTCCAAAGGTTAGTCGACTAGGTTTGGGTATAAGTCGACTAGGTCAAGATAAGTTCGAGTGACAGGTTTCTGGATAACTGAATCAAGTCGACTGTAACCAACTTTCAAGTCGACTAGATCAACTATTAGTCGACTAGGGGCATAGGATTAGTCGACTACAAGGTCTATTAGTCGACTAGGTTTGTATGTCAAGTCGACTAATGGACAAACAGAGAGTTGAGTTTCTTTTGGACACATGACTAGTCGACCTGGGGGTTTGGGTTAGTCGACTACCAAGTGTATTAGTCGACTAATAGGGACTATAAGTCGACTAATGGTCAATGATATGTGTGTGTGTATCAAGGCTTTTGACATGCTATTTCACAATTACAAACCACATCATATCAACTCTCTTTGGGACATCTTGATCATGAAGAACTCTTGATTCGTCGTGTGTTAGAGCTCCAAATGAAATGCTTCACAAATGTCTTCATCAAAACAAGTTTCAACATTCTCCCCCTTTTTGATGATGACGCTTTGTGTGCACATATGCTCCCCCTGCAGAAAATAAGTTATATTTTCCTTCCCCTGCAGAAATTGGGTTATAACAAATATAGAAAGACTGTGTTCTCCCCCTGCAACAAATATATTATTAAATATATATATATATATATATATATATATATATATATATATATATATATATATATATATATATATATGTTCTTATCAACATTCTTATATGGTACCTGCAAGATAAACGTTAGATGATACCAATTATAAAAGAACATATTAACCTTTAGGAGTCCAAATCCATTTAGAATTTGGTTTCCACCTGTTAGTATACACATAATTGCATGAATCACATATATCATGAATGTATGATGCAATATATGTATTTTTATCAATAATGCTTAAATTCTTAGGAATCCATATAAACTTATTCTTCATCCTTTTTGAAACATGATTAGACTTTCTTTTCACATATGGATTACTACAATATGAAGATTTTTCAATAAATCCAATACCATAATTATTATGTGATAACTTTTGAAAAGATAATAAATCATTCAATTTTTCTTTTCCTTGATTGAACTTAGTCACATTTTTCAAAATATCTTCATATTTCTTTTTGAAAACTGAAATATCTTTATCTAAAATAGAAATCCTTTTATTCAAAGACTTTGTTTCCTTTTTAAGAAAAATGTTCTCTTTTATAAACTTCTCATTATCATTTTTTAAAGATGATATGACTTTTCAAACTCATCTTGTTGAGAATTTATAGAAGATACTTGTAAAGCATAACATGAATTTTCATTTAACAGTTTTTCATTTTCTTTTGATAAAACTTTATTTTTCAGTTTTTCATGCTTTAGATCATTAAACAATTCATGAAATGCATCAGAAAGTTCAGTAAATGATACCTCATCATCTTCTATGGCCATGTAACATAGGTTGACACGTTCAGTGGATTCTTCTTCGTCAGAAGATGAGGAATCACTGTTCTCCCATGAGGCTTCATAATTTTTCTTCTTTCTGAATTTTTTGCTCATTTATTTGCCTTTATTCTTGAGCAATGGGCAATCCATCTTCATATGACCTGGTTTATTGCAATTAAAGCATTTGAATTTACCTTGCTTTAGAAATCTCCTGAATTTCTTTGAAAGCATTGCCATCTCCTCTTCATCGTCATTCGAATCGTCCGTGTCGGAGGATGCATGGAAGGCAAGTTCTTTCTTCTTTGAGTGGTGTTGTCGTTCATCCTTCTTTCTTTCTTCTAACTGCACTTCATATGCCACTAGATTACCGATTAGGTTTTCTAATGTCATAGTTGAGAGATCATTCGCCTCTTCAATTGCGGTTGTCTTCTTCTCCCATTCTGGTGTGAGTGCACGAAGGATCTTACGAACTCTTTCAACTTGGGTGTAGTCCTTTCCAAGAGATGCTAATGAATTGGTAATGTCGGTGAATCTTGTAACCATTTCTGATATGGTTTCATTCTTCTCCATTTTGAATAATTCAACCTGTGGACAAGAACAGATATCTTAGATTCTTTAACTTTACTTGTGCCTTCGTGTGTTACTTGAAGAGTATGCCATATTTGATGTGCAGAAGTGGCTGTTGACACACGGTTGAACTCTTCTTTGGTTAAGGCACAGAACAAGACATTCATCGCTTTGGCGTCAAGATTCGCATTCTTCTTTTGATCATCACTCCAAGCGTTGTAGTTGGTTGTTGGCTTGGTGTACGATGCTTCTACGATGTTCCAAAGTTCGTAGTTGAGTGATTGCAAGTAGATCTTCATTCTACACTTCCAATAGTTGTAGTTGGATCCGTCAAATAGCGGTGGACGTTGTGTAGAATGTCCTTCTTTGAATTGTGACGAAGGGAACTCCGTTGCCATCCTTGCTTGTTGTTGACTAGGTATGCAGGGCTTGTATGCCGGTTCGGGGTATGCAGGGCTCTGATACCAATTGTTGGTCCCGAGATGATGCCAATTGCGAAACTTTCTCTGTTGGCACTTATGGATCTAAAATACGAAGTCAACACAATTACTAAACAAAGAAGGATTAAGTTAAACAAATAAATAAACTTGCAGTAATCAAATCTCAGAAAAGTTTAGACAAACGCAAACACGAGAGATTTATCCTGGTTCGGTCCTCGTGACCTACATCCAGTCCCCAAGCCACCCGCTTGAGATTTTCCTTTATCCTTGATTTTTTACACCCAAAATCACAACCATGCACACCACTTGATAAATCCCCTTTGCCAAATGTGTACACCTTCTCTCTACACCAAGAGAACAAACTCCACCTTGTACAACTGCTTCTACACCAAGAAGACACCCATGTACAATGATTGCTTTGAGTATTACAACACTTTCCTATAAGCCTTGGTACAATATGTGAACGTGGACAAAGGCTAGTATAGGAGGAACTTTAGAGATCTTCACTAGAGAATAGGATTTTGGTAAAGAACTGAAGTGGAAACAGTTTTCAGGATTGGCAGAATTTTAATTTAGAAAACTGAAGATTAGGATAGGTATTTGGCCTTTGGCTTAACTACCCTTTATATAGATACACACTAGGGTAAGTTAGGGTAGTTACAGGTGCAATTCAAATGTTTGAAACGTTGAAAACGTTGCACAAAATACCAGAATACAGAAACTGTCCAACAGTCAGAAACTGCCTATAGTCGACTTGCCTTTTGAGTTAGTCGACTATACTAGGCAATTTTCCAAAGGTTAGTCGACTAGGTTTGGGTATAAGTCGACTAGGTCAAGATAAGTTCGAGTGACAGGTTTCTGGATAACTGAATCAAGTCGACTGTAACCAACTTTCAAGTGACTAGATCAACTATTAGTCGACTAGGGGCATAGGAGTAGTCGACTACAAGGTCTATTAGTCGACTAGGTTTGTCTGTCAAGTCGACTAATGGACAAACAAAGAGTTGAGTTTCTTTTGGACACATGACTAGTCGACTAGGGGGTTTGGGTTTGTCGACTACCAAGTGTATTAGTCGACTAATAGGGACTATAAGTCGACTAATGGTCAATGATATGTGTGTGTGTATCAAGGCTTTTGACATGCTATTTCACAATTACAAACCACATCATATCAACTCTCTTTGGGAGATCTTGATCATGAAGAACTCTTGATTCGTCGTGTGTTAGAGCTCCAAATGAAATGCTTCACAAATGTCTTCATCAAAACAAGTTTCAACACAACGGCCAGATCTTTGCCGCGGATCCACAGCCAGATGCTGGTCGTTGGACCAGCATTTGTGGTCTTATCTTCTCACATGATCTCGCTGTTCATTCACCTATAAATACTACACAATAAGAAGGCAAGTGGGCACCACTGGCAGAGAGCTTAGGTTTAAGGTCTTGTTTCTAGTTTAACTTTAGATTTTTTTCTTTTATGTAATTTTTTATTTATTTGTAAACTTAAATTAGGGAAGATATTCATGAGAGAAGCAGAGGAGGAAATGTATTTAGAGTGACACTGAATGTAATCCTTTTTTTTTTATAGTTTTTCAATTTAATCTAAGTTTCCTTTATGTTTTATTCTTCTTCTTGTTTTTACTTCACTTCTTTTAGTACCAATTGCAATTCTTGTAAGTCAAATAGTATTGGAATTGCCTTGCCTTTGCGAGCGTCCCCGATAGCTCATGACTATGTGTTCTAGTCTCAATTTGTATTACTTCATACTTGCGAGCGTTGTCTTGATGATGTAATGTGAAAGAGATTCAAATATGATCTTACGGGTTATGCGCTGATCGCTTCTGAATCAAGGTAAATAGTCGCCAACAATCCAAGGTAAGTAATCATTCAAAATAGGTAAGTAAATTTTTTTCATTTCTTTATTTTCTTTTCTTAGTTTAAAAATGATTTCAACACCAACACTTTCTTAATTCTTTTAATTCTTTCATTTTTAACCGAGTTTTCTTTTTAATTAAAACAACAACATCACCTTCCACTACTAAAAACTGCAAGTTTGCGGCAGAAATATTCCGTCGAAAAGATTTTTTACACAACTGTAAAAAACAGACAACATCTATTAAAAAAAATTAATAAATAACAAATTGTGCCGAATACTCGAGGCAAAGTTAAAAAATAGTTGGACATTTTTGGCTGTGTCGAATATTCGACGCCACTTGTAAAACTTTACGGTCTCATTTTCATGGCAAAATAAAAATCCCGCGGGAAATTTTGGTGGAAAATCTTGGAACATAATGCCTCAAATAATCGATGCAATATTTTATATATTGCGACCAAATATTGCGTTAGACTAGTAAGCAACGCAATATTTTTACATTTTGCATTGAAATATATTTTCGACGCAAATTAATGTGATTTAGGGCTGATTTAAGCCCCCTTTTCATCTTCCTTCTCCACTCTCCCCTAAATTTCCCCTTGCCTCCTCAGGCGTCCCCCTCCTCCACGCAGCCCTTCCCCTTGTCCTCCGCGGCGTCCTCCTCTCCGGTAGGCACCTAACCCCCTGGCCACCTTCCCCCTACCCCCATCCTCCTGTACTTGCCCCCTCCCTCTCCTGGCCACCTCCCCTCCCTCCTCTGGCCACCTCCCTGTTGGCCCGAAGGCCTTTCACCCTAGTTTTGATAATGACTAACTTATGAAGTTATGTTACTAATGATCTTGTGTTTACTAAGTTTCAGATATAGGTCAAGATCATAGTTGGTGTTTAGCTTCAACAAAGACCCGAAGTCAAGATTCGAAGTTAAGACGTGTTGATTCAAGAGCTTATGCTTAAAGATCGCATCAAGTACTTGAGATGGATTCATCGCTTTTTAGATTATGTTTGGATCGAGTCGTCTTGGAGAAGAAGATCTACAAGAAAACTTGAGTCTAGGTTTGCTTGTTTAGATGTTTTGTTTAGATCTTGTGTAAGAATAGATTAGTTCTGAATTACTCAAGTATATACACACATAAGTTTATAGTTTTTGGCTTTCAGTTTAACCAGTTTAGTTTCAAAATTTTATGTTTATTTGGTTTACACAAAACCTATTGAAACAAGTTTCAGGTTTTGTGTTTCGAGTTCAAGTTTCAATATATCAAGTATACATCCTTTGTTTTCATGAATAGATTTCATCAAAGGAAGTTCTATATGGTTTATATGTATATTGGATTTCATCCATATACATTGATGGTTCATATATGTTCAGAAAAACTTATTTTGATATATCTAGTCAAGTGTTTAAGTTTTTTTTATCAAACTTATTTTTGTATTTATTGTCAAAAACAAGGATATATCATTGACTATGTGTATTAGATTCTATCCATAAATACTATGCTTCATGTGTGTTTCAATTTCTTATTTTTGTATCTAATACAAGTTTATAGAAAAATCGATTTTCCATTTTAAACTTTTGATTTTCGAAAATATAGTTTTTGGTTTATGCCTAAACTTCTATGCCTCAAAAATAGTTCACATGTTTGTAATATGTGTGATTTTTTATCACACATATTTGTATTTCAAAGTATTTACATGAACTTATTTTTGTGGAATTTATTGGATTTTATAGGAATTTATATGGATTTCAAAGTCCAAGTTTTAAACCCTTTAATTCCTGTTTTTGGGCTGCCATCGGCCAACCGACCGGTCGATCGACGTGCACAGAAACATGCACATGACCAAAGCCTTAGCTTGCTCGACCGATCGGTAGACCGTAGCAAAGATCGGTCGACCGATTGGTCAACCGATAGAGAGTTTGTCTCTCTGTAGCTTGGGGGGGCGGTCGATTGGGCGGTCGACCGGCAACCCCAACGGTGACTATTGGCTGGTTGACTGGGCGGTCGACTGACAGGCCAATCTTGCTAGATTTCTGAGCCTAACGGTTAGTTTTTTGAACCCCTATAATTGGATTCATTTGGCCAGTTTTTCACAAGATTTTTGAGAGCTAAAATTCCTATCTTCTTCTAGTTTTCTATAGCAAGTTTTTAAATAAGTTTTTGAGCTTTAAAATCAAAACCTTTATTTGTTTCAAATTTTAGAAAATCAAAGAAAGATAAGTTTTGGGAATCTAGTTTCTTATTCTTCATTTCTTTATCAATTCAAGAGTTTTTCCCAAGTATTTTCTATATGTTTTCTTTTTCAAAAACTTTATGTACTTACATACTTCAGCTCTTCATTGCAAATACATCCTCTAAGATCTTTTATTGTGAGAGGTGTTTTTTTTGTGATCTTTTGTGATCACCAAGTTATGTTGATCTTTGGGATCACCAATTTGTAATCTTTTCTTTGTTTTGTGCCTATCTTCTTGTGTAGAGGTGTGTGAGAGAGTTGGATTTGTGTACTCTCAGTATAAGTTATAATTTCTCAGTGGAGGTCCCTTTGTGGAAGGTCCTTGGTGGATATAGTGTAAATCCTTCTGCATGGAGGCGGGGACGTAGAGCAGTGGCTCGAACCTCAAAACATATCCTTGTGTTTGTATTTATAAGTATATAGGATGAATTTGTAGATCTTTCAGTCTTCTTTCTAAATCAACTTAAATCAAATTAATATCATTTCGGAGTAGATAGTTATAAACAAAATGAAATCACCTAGAGGGGGGTGAATAGGTGACTAGCTAATCTAATGATGAATTAATACGGAATTAAAACTATTTATGTAAGCTAAAAAATATTAAGCTAACACATCAAGTATAACACAAAAGTGTAGCCGAATTCCGGTGAAGGGCTTTGGACTATCTCCTCAAGATTCCTCTAGATAAGAGTTGAGGTGCCTCTATGGCTCTCTTGGTTGAATACAAGTGTGAGCAAACAATCCCAAGCATATATCAATATAAGCACAAGTATATCAAGCAAGTAATGACTATGAACAATAGGAGCATGCAAGATATAAACATAAATGAGAGATAGAGAGAGAGAGCAATCGAAAACACGGAAGATTTGTTTTGAGGTTCAAGCACCCTTGCTGTACGTCCCCTCCTTCAGCACTATGAAGGATTTCCACTAGAATCGATCCCACCGGATCACTCGGTGCCGCAACACCTACAAGGAGTTCACACTAGAACTCTTTGGACTCACTAGTCCCCTCACTTGTTCCCGCAAGAACAATACACGCAAACACACTAGCTTGCCGAGTCGCACCTCTACACCGAGCTCCCACAAGAACTCGAAACAACACGAACCCGCAAGTTCGCCTCCTCAAATATAAGATAGAACGCTTTGGTGATCTTAACACTTTGATTACCTAAAACACTCTAATAACAACTCTCCTATAGGGTAGATATAGAAATAAAAAGCTCAAGTATGTGAGAGAAAAACTAGAATAGATTTGTGGTGAAAAACTCAAGAAATCTCTTTTACAAATCACTCTTGAAAACTCTCCTTTTGATGTGGAAGTATTTGGCTCTAAAACAAGTGGAAATAAACTCTAAAAGATGTAGAAAAAACTAGTTCGAAAACCCACCTAAATTTATATGGAAAACAGCTCAAAACAGTCCCAATTTATAGGCCTAAAAAATATAGCCGCTGGGGTCCAACTCAGCAGGATTCCCTACTGTCAGTTGACCGCCAACGGTCAGATTTCTGACCATGGTGCCACCGGTCGACCGAGGCCTGGATACAGAGAGCAGAAGCTTTCTGCCGGTCGACCGCTCGGTCGACCAGGGCCAGATCCAGAGAGCAAAGCTCTCTGGCGATCGATTGGGTCGATCGACTGGCCTACCAGCCAAAGTAGCTGTGCACGTTTGTGCACATCGGTCGACCAGACCGGTCGACCAACTTCTGTCTCAGTCGACCGGTCTGTCGACTGGAAGAAGGCAAGGTCACAAATTTTTAGGGATTAAAACATGGTCTCCTTCAATAAAATCCCATAAATTCTCATAAATTCTACAAAAATAAGTTCATTAATATACTTTGATATACAAATATGTTTGAGTAAAAATCAAAACATGTTACAAACATTTTGAACTATTTTTGTAATATAGAAATTTTGGTTTAAACAAAAATCTATATTTTTCAAAATCAATTTTTCCAAAACTTCTCCAAATACAAAACAAGATATTTTAAACCCTTTTTAAGCTTAGTGTGTTTGGATATGATCCACTACATATATATGATGAAATATTTATGTTTTTGACAATAAGCTCTAAAATAAGTTTTGATAAAACACATGTATATTTTGAAGCTTAAAAATCAAATCGGTATTTTCTAAAACAAAAACTCTTTTATGAAAACACATATAAATCTTGTGTGCGAGTGTATATGAACTTGAGTAATTCACCAACTAATCTATCCTTTGCATTTTATCTAAAGACAAAATCTTGACACTTACAAATATGACACAAGTCTTCTTGGAAGTCTTCTCTTTGAAAATCTTCTTCTCCTTCTTGACTTGGTCCAAGCCTTGATCCAATGAGCTAGACTCCTCTTGAGTACTTGATGTGATCTTGATACGCGAGCTCTTGAATCAACATGTGCTAGCTCCAAAACTTTACTTTAAATTTTTTGTTGAAGCTAAACACCAACTAAGATCTTGATCAAATATATGAGACTAATTAAATATAGGATCATTAGTATTATAACTACATGAGTTAATCATCATCAAAACTAGAGCAATGGGCCTTCGGGCCAACAATCTCATCCCTTTTGATGATGGCAAAACTCATGGAGTTATATATGCATGGATTAAAGTTAAGCTTCATAGAAGCTCCCCCTTAACTCATGCATAACAATAAACAATAAGATATTCAATAAAGTGCATAAAACTAAACAAATATATATATGCATAAACAAGGAGATAAACATGCATAAAGCAAAAATCCTTCTCCCCAAAAATCTTCTCCTCCTTTTTGTTATAAAACAATAAACATGTATATATAAATCATCAAATATTCTCCCCCTTTTTGTCAATAAACATGCACATATAAATCATGCATATATAAATCAAATACCTCTCCCCTTTTTTGTCAAATCATCTACAAAGAGGTGAAAACAAATCAAACAATAAGGATATATATATGCGATATACATTCATGAAGAAGAGAGACGTGAAGTTAGCTCCCCCTGCACAAATGCATTACATGAAGAAGGGATGACAAAACCCTAACTCACATAAAGCATAATATACAATGTATAAGCGGAGATTTTAAGCTCCCCCACAAACGTGTATCACATAAAGAAGAGATGTCAAACTCCTCAATATAAGATACACTCAACTAGAATCTACATATAGAAGAGATGTTAAGCTCCCCTTGCATATAGCCAATTCGTATAAAAAAAATTTAAAATCACTTTAAAATAAAATTTTGTATTCTCTTAAGTCAACAAAACAAATTTTGATACCACTTGTAAATAAACAAAATTTTAAGATACCAGTGAAAGTAAGATGTTTTGTATTTTTAATACCAATTGAAATATATAGTAAATTTTGATACCAAATAAAATGTCAATGAAATACCAATTGAAATCTATTGTAAATTTTGATACCAAATAAAATGTCAATTGAAATATCAATTGAAAACTATGCATAAGCTTATAGAGATACCAATTTTTTTTAATTTTAAGTCAAGCTTAGCATAAACATAATTTGTGCTTTAAACATGTAATGAATATTGTAAATCAAGCACAATCAAAACATTTATATATGTATGAAAAGAAAATACCAATTGAAATTAATATTATTTGAGATTTTGAGACATACATATACAAAAAACAAATATGAGTATACAAAAATAGAATTTCATGAAGAACATGTGTATAACTCATACCTATCCACCCTATTCATGCATATGTTTTAAATAGATGTTCAATTTGAGCATACAAGGTATGGTCGCCTATCTAACCGCCCTTCAAGGGTAAAAGTTTTCAAAAAAATATGGTTTGAAAATAGTTGTAAATTCGAAAATATTACCAAATGAAGAATAAATAACTAGTTAAAGTAATTTTTGAAAAACTAGTTAAAAATCCTTCAAACATGAAACCAAATCATATATATCACATGAAGCATACCAAATACACAAGAGTTAACACTCAAAATCTATAAAGCTCAAAGAATGTGCTCATGAAACAAGATCATGAGTAAACAAAGAAATATGAGTGCACAAGCATCATGTAAATAGCATATTCATGAAATAATCAATAAGGCTCAAAAACATCAAAAACATATGAAAATCATAAAAATGTATTTTCCATTAAAAACAAACTTCAAGGCATATGTATGTTTTATCAAAACTAAAAATATACATACATATCCTAAACACAAATGAGTCTATAATGTAATTTGCATGAAGGCAAGTGACTCAAGGGTATACATGTATATTTATTAGTTTTGGAGAAAAATTACATATACATGAAGCAAAACATATACAAGAATAGGAAAAACATGTATAAATGAAAGAATCATCAAAACTAGGTTATACGTGTATATGTAATGAGTACAATGAGCAATGAAGTACAAACATATAAGAATCAATTGTTGCTCACTGCTTGTACAAGTATATACACAAGTTTTAATGAAAAGTTCATCTAAACAAGTATTCACCACATGAAGCACAACATCAAAACATGCTAAAAATATTATCTATGTAAAAGCATGTAAACTAAATGGGAGTTTAGAGATAGTTACCAAACCATATGAACTATTCTCTAAGTCTCCAAAACATGGTGGTCCTCCCACCAAACTTCCTTGATAGTAATGCATCAATTTGGTGTGTCCATCTAGCTCATCATTCATTCACCACCAAGGCACCAATCCTCTCACATCATGTGAGAGCCCACACCTAAATCAAACACAAGAGGTGGGGATTTTGGTACCCATTTTATTTTGGGTCCACGGGGGTTAGCATTATTCGGAACCCAAACATTTTTATTAGCAAAATTAATATGATTTATCTTATCAAAATAAAACTTTGCTAAATGGCTTTTGCAGCCGTAATGTGTACACTTGTACACTCTAGTATGCACATGAGAATGAGTGTGATCATGATATGCAAAGTATGCATATGTATGTCGTGGGTGATGTGTATGAATATGTGGAGCTTATTTCTTTGAAACAAGGTTTTCAATCAATTATGATTGAATGCACAATTTCTTATAGTTGAGCTCAAGCAATTTATTCTATTTTTCAAAAATTTAATCTCATCTTTATCAATGGTAGCATGAAGAGCATGGCAAGTATGAGAATCAACAATCTTTTTCTTTTTAGAACTATTTTCTTTTTTTTTGAAACAATTTTTCTTTTTAAAGAGTTGTTTTCTTCCAAAGCAATTTCTTTTCTTTTTCCACCAAGTTGATTTTATTTTTCAAAGAATTATTTCCTTCACAAAGATCATTTAATTTAGAAAATAAGGAATATTCTCCTTTTTTAAAGATTCATTTTCTTTAGAAATGTTTTCCAATTTATTTTGAAAAAGAATCTTTTTCTTTTGAAATGGACTCATATTGATTTTTCAATCTTTTATGGTTCTTTTTAATCAAATTATATTTTTCAAGAAGTTGTTGACAAAATGAAGCAAGCTTATCATAAGACATGTTAACATCCTCATCAAGCTCATTTTCAGAATTTACCTCAAGGGGGTTATCCCCTTGGACCATGTAGCACAAGTTCATCACTTCCATCATCCGGGTCACTTCCCACATAGTATTGCTTTTGTTCACCAATGGAGACTAAAGTTTTTCATACTATAAAAATTGAATCAAAATTAGCAACCCTAGATAAATATTCATTATTTAGGGTACTCTTTAAAGCATGAAGGGCTTTTGCATTAGCCTCAAGGTTTTTGTCATTTAAACAATATGAATCTTTAATAGTGGCAAAATAAACTTGAATACCTAGGGCTTTGAGGTACATAAACATCTTAACTTTTCATGTTTCGATGTTAAGAATGTCAAACATGAGAGCTGTCATGAAATCCATGTGTGTGTAAATAAATATTGTGATTAGCTAAAAAGAGGATCTTTAACTCTAGGTTGTTAGACCCAAATCAAGAACACCAAGCTCCGACACCAATTGAAATCACCAAGAGGGGGATGAATAGGTGACTAGCTAATCTAATGATGAATTAATATGAATTAAAACTATTTATGCAAACTAAAAACTATTAAGCTAAATACACCAAGTATAACACAAGAGTAGCCGAATTTCTGATGAAGGGCTCTGGACTATTTCCTCAAGATTCCTTTAGATAATAGTTGAGGTGCCGCTATGGCTCTCTTGGTTGAATACAAGTGTGAGCAAACAATCCCCAAGCATATATCAATATAAGCACAAGTATATCAAGCAAATAATGAATATGAATAATAGGAGCATGCAAGATATAAACACAAGTGAGAGACAGAGAGAGCAATCGCAAACACGGGAGATTTGTTTTGAGGTTCAATCACCCTTGCTCTACGTCTCCGCCTTTAACACTATGAAGGATTTTCACGAGAATCGATCTTACCGGATCACTTGGTGCCGCAACACCTACAAGGAGTTCATACTGGATCGGTCGCTAAGATTGCACCATATTCTCATACTTATTATAAAATAAACTCTGCTTATTCCTAATAATTGTTTAATTTATTTGTAGGCCCATTCCTAAAGGAGAGTGAAGAAAAATGAGCCCAAAAGCCCATCAAATTCTGAATTAAATCAGAATAAATTCAAAATCAGTGAATCAGGGCAGTTTGAAAACCGGTTGAAATGAATCATCCCAAATCAAGCGGTTGAAGCCAAATATCAAAGGTCATTTTATCACAATTTCGGAACTGTAACGAGAAATCCAGCTGAAGATAAAGCCAGAACGCGAAACCAGGAGGCACAATCCTCCGGCTGTGGCCACCTGGCCACAGCCAGGCCGCGAAAACGCGGGAAAAACAGCATTTTCACGGTTTTGTTATTTCAGTTGGGGAGCGTTTGCTCCCCTATCTTCTCACGCCTCTCCCCTCTGAGTTTTTGCCTATAATAGACAGGTATTTCACTGTAAATGGTAACGGCCAAGCAGAAAGCAGAATTTAGGCTAATTTGTAGTTTGTAACTTAAGTTTTTTATTTCTTTCATGTAATTTTTACTTTTCTTTATGTAACTGAGAGGAGAAACGAGTTTCATGAAGGAAGGAGATCAATCTTGTACTGAGGGTGACACCGGTGTAAGTAAGTCTTTTCTTTCATTGTTATTTGAATTGAATCAAAGTTACTTTTCTTCTTTACGCTTGATTTCATTTACTCTCCTCTAATGTGTTGCAATCCAAGTGAATCTGTTAGCCTCGAGACTGCTTCGTCATTGCAAGTGCCCTTGATGGCCTATGGTGATGAACAACCATTCTCTTGCTAGTATAGCTTGCCCTTTTTATTCTTAGTGTAGATTGGGAATGGAGAAGATCCTATACGTCATGCTTGATCTCCTTCAAAGACAAGATAAGTCGTAGCTACGAATTCAAGGTATATGAGAACAAAAGGGGTAAGTAACTTTTAGTTTCCTTCTTTTCTTTTAATTCTTTAATTTAGAACACCACAATCTACCACTTCTTTTATCATTCCTTTTCCATTTCTTTGTACATATCATTTCTAGTTTTTCCATCTTCTTAATCTATCATCTTCTTCTAATTCAACTCTAACTCAATTTTTCCTTTTTCTTTTAAAGAACTAAAGAAGAACTTTAACCATTCTTTGTAACATAAAAGAGAACTTGCTAAACAAGCTTCCATCGCTAGTCCCTCCTTGTGGATCACGACCCGCATAGCTGATTGTTATTCAATTTTGCATATTTTGCCACATCCATACCATGCATATTGTAAATAAAAATGTGATTTTTAATCCTTTTCTCTCTATTTTTGCAGGTCCATACTCTAATTGAGAAAATGCCCAAAATCCCTTTAATTATTAAGAATTAAAGGAAAATAAATCAAAGCCCAAAAGAGAGCCAAAAGTTGAGGCCAGGATCTGGAGAAATCCACGCGCCAATTCAAACTTCCAGAAGGACCACGTGGCTAACAACCTACGAGATACGCGCAACAGAAATCTCGGCCTCAACGGCCTTGAAACTGCCGCATATCTACAGCAACTGCCGCAGATCTGCGGCAGTTACAAGGCTGTTGAGCTCGGGATTTTCTCCAACAACCTGGGTTCTAGAGACTTCTCTCTGAGGCTATAAATACACCACCAAGGCCTTCGCAAAAAAAAGGATGGAAGATGGATAGAGGAGAGATTAGAGAATAGAACTTGTATTTTTTAGGTTTTTCTCTAGGATTTTAGTGCTCTAGGTCTTCTTCTTCCTCCCTAGAAATTCTGCATAAGAGAGAGATTGTAAGAGAGAGAAAGCTTGTGTAAACCAAGGCGTGACAACTTGTGAAGTAAGGATTAATCCATTCTCTTTTCTTCTCTATTGCATTTTCTAGTGTTTACTTGCTTTCTTTAATTCTAACTTTACTTTCCTTGCACTTTTATTCATGCTTTGCTTTTCTTTTCTTGTAATGGCTAGTAGCTAATTTCTTCTAACATGACTAGCTAACCACTAACTTTGCTAACTACTAACTCACGGGTGATTGCTATCTATAATCTTGCAAGTTGTATGGTCTTTTTTATCCCCGATGGGTTACTTTCATGCTTGGCAAGTTCTTGTTGTAAATTCCATATGATTCATGTGTGCCTCATTTAGAGCCTTGTCTTTAGAACAAGTGCCTTGATGGAACATGGAGATGGATCACCAAACATATGCTATTTGTTGTACAACTTCTTTACTTCCATTAATGAATGTTGTATCTTCTTCCTTAGCATCCCTTGAGTGTCGCTCTTTTGATTCCATTATTGAAAGTCTATCTTGTAGGCCGATGACATCTATGAGGCTACAAGACAAGTCCAAGAATGATCACCCGTCATCCAAGTGGGAAAGTAACTAGACCGACACGCAAGACAAACATATGCCGATGAATCAACATGAGGCACGCATCACCATCACGGAGTTTAGTAAGTTTAGCAAATTAGTAAGGTTAGCTAGTCATGGTTTTCTCATCTTTAAATCTTCTACAAAGTTTTCATTCTTTTAGTTTTCTTTCAAAGCCAATCTCCTTTTTGATTTCTTTTCATTTTCCATCATGCACAAATCCACCGATTCTTTCATTTCTTTTTCCATGATTTTTTCATTCTTTTAAAGCAAAGAAGAATCTTTGTTTACTTTCTTCAATACTTGACCGTAACGCTTCCATCGCAAGCTCTCCCTGAGAATCGATTCGTATAGCCCTATGCTACTACGGAGATTTGGAAAGGATACATTGAACATATTGAATACATTTGTGGAGTGATCAAGCACCTAAGGTTGACTCTAAACCTTCTCTCCTTTATTGAATATTTGTGCAATCTACCACACTATCCTTTTCCTAATCAAATTTTTGGCGCCGTTGCCGGGGAGAGCAACGGTTTTTGATTTCAAGTGAAGAACTAAACGAATCTTCTTCTCTGTTGCAGGTTACAGGTGAAGAGAACAGGAAAATTTGCATTGCAGTAACATATAAGTGGCTCTGGGCTTTTGCTCTTGAAAGTAGAAACCAGAAGTCCTCTGAATTGCCGCAATTCCACGGCAAAAGCCGCAGATTTGCGGCAAGGAGGAGTTAACTACTGACCTAATTTCTGCAGGGCTGCTTGCTCTGTAAAATACATCTGCTGCAATACTTAAATTCTTGTATGCTTCACCATACTCCTGTTAATAATAATCAACAGTAAAAAGTGGTTGAAACGTTAAAAATTGATTAGACATTTGCATTTCTAGGCATGTGTCTTTTCAATTCATTTACTTTTACTATTGAAGAGTGCTGGAGCAAGGTACATTGCATGTAGACTAGGAATCATCTCTTGCTAGATTTTCATACTTTGAGTGAATCCTAGTTATATATCTTGTACACTTGCACAATCCAATCTTAAGGGCACTAACCCATAAATAAGATAAGGTGGGGGATTTCATCACCCTTTCCTTAGCCCAAAAACCACTATCCCAGCACTCACTAACCCAAGCCTAATTTAATAAAAAAAATAGACGTTGGCCCTAGGGACATCTCGGACTCACTTAGGAGATTATCCTAAGGGGGAAAAGTGTTGGAAATTGACTCTTACAAATCAGTGTCTAGGAAAGGGATTGAGGGCCGAAAGCCAGAAGGTTGGTGGTTATTAATTAAGGAACGTCTCTGACGGAAAACCTCCCAACAACCTTGCCCTGACCTGGCTGATTAGCTTGTGGTCAAAGTCTACACTAAACCTCCCGTGGACGGTCTAATCAGTTAGGAGTTGTCTAGGTCATAGGTCTACCCTAACTTAGGTTAGAAATTTTTTTTCTTTTTTGTTTGTTTAATTGTTTGTTTCTTTTTGTTTGTATTTCATTGTGTGATATGGCTTATAATAACAATTTTTCCAACTTTAATAATAATCCATATTACACATCGACTTCATTTTCAGATATTACCAACCCGGCATATCATAACTTTGACCAACCTAGTGTGCCGGATTAGTCTTATCCGAATCAATATGACCCATACCCCCCATCTAATAACTATAATTTCCATAATGATTTCAACTCTTCACCGAGTCAGTGGGGATTCACTTACCCCGAGCATAATTTCCAACCACCTTGTCCTCCTTCTCCACCCAGTCCACAATATTTTCAAGATACAGACTCAATTCCACCAGTCCAAAATAGAACACCAGCAATTTTGGAAATGAGTATGTGTGAGTCCAAACACAAATCCCAAATCTGATGGACTCACAATTTCACTATCACTTCCAAGACAACACTTCATCTTTTCATCAAAATAATGAATTCATCAATTATGGAAAGATGCTTGAAGCCATGACTCATGCTCAAAATGCTAGAAATCGTGACATAGATATGATGGTCGAATCTCTACGTTCTCACCGTTTGACCAGATCTGGTGTCACTAGCCACTCTTTTAAAGCCGATGAGTCATGTAGTTTTGGAAATCAAGATTCTATTTCAGCATGCTCATCTGAACTTGTCCAAACTTCAAATCTCATTGACATTTTGGCAAGTTTTCCTTTTCTTGAAATAGAACTTGAAAATGAATATGATCTTGAACCCCAACTTAGTGATTCAATTCTTCTTCCTGATTCAATAATGACTCCGGTATCTTTACCTGACTTCAATCTTTTCCCGGAGTTGACATTGGATCCTGCCCAAATTCATAATGAAGTTGAATCACCCATCTTTGAGGATCATATTAAACTTGACCAATTATACACTTCTGAAGATACTATTGACAAATTGGCAAGTTTTTCATTTTTTTGATATTGAACTCAATGAGATATGTGACCTAGATTCTCACAATCTCTTTACTTCTGAAGACCTATTCGCTGACAAGATCATGTCAACTCGGGGTCAGTTAACTGATTGTACACTTCCGGATGTTGACCTTAGTTTTGAAGAATTGTATGGCGATGAGCTAGAATTCCTTAATATTGGAAGTAAAGAGATATCACCCATATTAGGTCACATTCCATTGTTGGATAATACATGTGGACTAGAGTTTCAACTTCTTGACTTGGACCCAATTCCTGAACTCATTTCGACTCCTGAACCTTTACTTGACTTAAGTCACCTTCCTAAGTCGGTATTAGTTCATGTCCTCCCTGAGTCCAAGTCCACCGTTCTATCATTTTATACTCCATTCTGGGACAAGGTGGTTGACAAATTTGACTCCGAAATTAGTTATGAAAAATGAAAATTAGATGGGGTTAAATACTTAATAAAAATCCTTCATGGATTTATCTTTTTAATGGGTTATATTCATGATATTTCTGGTGGGTTCCTCCGAACCCAAAGCAAAGATGATTGGGCCGCCTTTCGTGGACCAATCAGGCCGCCACCGGAACCACCACCTTGAGGTGATTTTTCTTTCCCTCTCTAATTGTTTCATGCATACATATATCACGATGCATTGAGGACAATGCATGAAATAAGTGTGGGGAGGGTTTACTAACATAGAGTTTTTAGATTTTCTTTCTTTTACACTTCTTTTAGAAATAAAAAAATAAAAAAAACTTTTTGAAATAAGAGACAAATGTTTTGATCTATTTTTAAGAAAATTAAGATGATCTTAGAAATTAAGAAAGCCTTAATTATGACATCTAAAACCTAGTTGAAATAATGGATCTTGTTTAAAATTATAGGCTAAGTAAGAAAAATTGAGGAGATATTTTTATCTTGAATTTTTGCCTTAGATAGTATGCACTTCACACTTACACATTTTTGGGATGGAAACAAAGACCAAAAAGGCCATAATAAAAAAAGAAAAAGAAAAATATATATAATAAAACATCACTTATTAAGCTGGATAATTGTGCCTCAAGAAGCATGATTATTCACGCCTAACGGTGGTAAAGGAAATAAATAATCCCCTTTAGTTTTGTGGCCTTGTTTACTTGAGACCTTAAACCCGAGGGATGTTTTCTCATCTGGTGCCCTAAGACCATCTGGTTTGGGAGTCATCGGTTATAGGCTCGTTACATGGGTAAACTAGAAAGCCTAAACTAAGGGAAGAAAAAAAAAAGAAAGTATATATAAATAAATGGCTTGATGGTTTGAGTTGAAATCCCAGAAATCTTCACTATCACAATGTGCATACTATCTAGGTTTTATGAAAGATAAAATATTCAATCCAATTTTGAATTCTTACCTTAATTGAAGACAAGATCTTGCATAGAGACTAAGTTTAAGGGAGAATGATTATAGGTGGACTTATGACCTTAGATCACTTATATTTTTGCAAAAATAGTTTGAAAACATGTCTCTCTTTCAAAATGAATTTTCAAAACACTAACATTTGTCTTCTTTCTTTATGGATTTTGTGGATGCAATCCGCTGAAAACCCTCAGGAGACAACACTCCTCCTCTAGGGTAACCTAGAGGTTTAACGGCTTGTTGCACATGCTCAGTGCAATCGCGTCACCTGCGAAAGTGGTGTAATAAATTTGGTAGTATAGTTTTTTTCTTTTCTTGTTTTGCTCGGGACGAGCAAAAGAATAAGTGTGGAGGTGTGATTGTTATTCAATTTTGCATATTTTACCACATCCATACCATGCATATTGCAAATAAAAATGTGATTTTTAATCCTTTTCTCTCTATTTTTGCAGGTCCATACTCTAATTGAGAAAAGGCCCAAAATCCCTTTAATTATCAAGAATTAAAGGAAAATAAATCAAAGCCCAAAAGAGAGCCCAAAAGTTGAGGCCAGGATCTAGAGAAATCCACGCGCCAATTCAAACTTCCAGAAGGACCACGTGGCTAACAACCTACGAGATACGCGCAACAGAAATCTCGGCCTCAACGGCCTTGAAACTGCCGCATATCTACAGCAACTGCCGCAGATCTGCGGCAGTTACAAGGCTGTTGAGCCCGGGATTTTCTCCAACAACCTGGGTTCTAGAGACTTCTCTCTGAGGCTATAAATACACCACCAGGGCCTTCGCAAAAAAAGGATGGAAGATGGATAGAGGAGAGATTAGAGAATAGAACTTGTATTTTTTAGGTTTTTCTCTAGGATTTTAGTGCTCTAGGTCTTCTTCTTCCTCCCTAGAAATTCTGCATAAGAGAGAGATTGTAAGAGAGAGAAAGCTTGTGTAAACCAAGGCGTGACAACTTGTGAAGCAAGGATTAATCTATTCTCTTTTCTTCTCTATTGCATTTTCTAGTGTTTACTTGCTTTCTTTAATTCTAGCTTTACTTTCCTTGCACTTTTATTCATGCTTTGCTTTTCTTTTCTTGTAATGGCTAGTAGCTAATTTCTTCTAACATGACTAGCTAACCACTAACTTTGCTAACTACTAACTCACGGGTGATTGCTATCTATAATCTTGCAAGTTGTATGGTCTTTTTTATCCCCGATGGGTTACTTTCATGCTTGCAAGTTCTTGTTGTAAATTCCATATGATTCATGTGTGCCTCATTTAGAGCCTTGTCTTTAGAACAAGTGCCTTGATGGAACATGGAGATGGATCACCAAACATATGCTATTTGTTGTACAACTTCTTTACTTCCATTAATGAATGTTGTATCTTCTTCCTTAGCATCCCTTGAGTGTCGCTCTTTTGATTCCATTATTGAAAGTCTATCTTGTAGGACGATGACATCTATGAGGCTACAAGACAAGTCCAAGAATGATAACCCGTCATCCAAGTGGGAAAGTAACTAGACCGACACGCAAGACAAACATATGCCGATGAATCAACATGAGGCACGCATCACCGTCACGGAGTTTAGTAAGTTTAGCAAATTAGTAAGGTTAGCTAGTCATGGTTTTCTCATCTTTAAATCTTCTACAAAGTTTTCATTCTTTTAGTTTTCTTTCAAAGCCAATCTCCTTTTTGATTTCTTTTCATTTTCCATCATGCACAAATCCACCGATTCTTTCATTTCTTTTTCCATGATTTTTTCATTCTTTTAAAGCAAAGAAGAATCTTTGTTTACTTTCTTCAATACTTGACCGTAACGCTTCCATCGCAAGCTCTCCCTGAGAATCGACTCGTATAGCCCTATGCTACTACGGAGATTTGGAAAGGATACATTGAACATATTGAATACATTTGTGGAGTGATCAAGCACCTAAGGTTGACTCTAAACCTTCTCTCCTTTATTGAATATTTATGCAACTTCACACTATACTCCTTTTCCCAATCAATAGCCACTTGTTATTGTAGTAGAATTGAGTAACTTGCACTTTTCATTCTTAGTTCTGAAATTCTGTATTTGTGTGCAGGTTCTAACTCAATCAAAATTTTGGCGCTGTTGCCGGGGAGGGACAGTAAGTTATTTTTTTTTAGATTTACATTTTTGGTTAACTTTATTTTTTTTCTTGGTGTACAGGTTTGACAACAAGGAATCTTTGCTGCGGTGGACATATAAGTGGCCTTGGACTCTGCTTAAGAAAGCAGAGCCAAGAAGCCCTCAGATTTGCTACATTCATGTGGCAATCTGAGTGAACTACTAACCTGTATTTTTTGCAAGTTGGCTGTAGTGCAAAGTTTAATATCTGTAGCTATTAATTTTCTTGTTTGTCTCACTGTACTTCCTTTCTAACCTCAACAGTAAAATGATGTTTGTTAAATGCTAAAAATGGTTTAAACTTTGCATTTTGGCACGTGTCTAATTCGTTTACATTTTACATTACTGTTGAAGAGTGCTGGAGTAAAAGGTACATTTGTATGGCATATAGTTTAGGAAACATTCTTGAGTGATTATTTGCTTGTTGAATGTTACTTTTCTTTATACTGCACACTTTGCACAATCAATCTTAAGGGCTTGTCCTATAAACAAGATAAGGTGGGGAAGTCATTACCCTCCCTTAGCCCACAAACAACCTCCTCACTCATTAACCCAAGCCTAACTAAAAATTAGTAGACGTTGGCCCTAGGGACATCTCGGACTCAATTAGGAGATTATCCTAAGGGGGAATGTGTTAGAATTTGACTCCTGCCAAATCAGTGTCTAAGGAAGGGGATTGAGGGGCGAAACCCCGAGGCTGGTGGTTTGGCTTAATTAGACCCGTCGCTTTTGCGCGGATACCTCCCACTAATCTTGCCCTGACCTGGCTGATTAGCTTGTGGTCAAAGTCTGCATTACACCTCCCGTGGACAGTCTAACCAGTTATGAGTCGTCTAGGTCAAAGTCTACCCTAACTTAGGTTAGAATTTTTTCTTTTTATTTGTTTGCTTATTTGTTTGTTTTTCTTTGTTTATGTTTAATATTTATTGTGTGATATGGCTTATAACAATAATTTTTCCAATTTTAATGGTAATCCATATTACACCCCAATCTCTTTTTCGGATATTACCAACCCAGCATATCATAACTTTAACCAACATAGTGTGCCGGATTGGTCTTATCCGAATCAATATAACCCATACACCCAATCTTAAAGCCATAATTTCTAGAATAATTTCAACTCTTCACAGAGTCAATGGGGATTCACCTCCCCCGAGTCCAATTTTCAATCAACTTGTCCTCCTTATCCACCTTGTCCACAATATTTCCAAGATTCATACTCAGTTCCACCAGTCAAAAATAGAAAACCATCAATTTTGGAAATGAATATGCGTGGGTCCAAACAACAATCACAAAATCTGATGGACTCACAATTTCACCACCAATTCCAAAACAACACTTCATCTTTTTAAGACCAATCGCAACAAAACGATGAACCCATCAACTATGAAAGATGCTTGAAGCCGTGACTCAGGCTCAAAACGCTCGTAATCATGACATAGATATGATGGTCGAAACTCTACGTTCTCACCGTTTGGCCATTTCTGATGTCGCTAACCATTCTGTTAGAGCCGAAGAGTCATGTTGTTTTGGAAAATAAGGTTCCATTTCAACACAATCATTTGAACTTGCCAAAACTCCAATTTTTGAAAATGACATTGGCAGTTTGGCAAGTTATCCCTTTCCTAAATTGAACTTGAGAATAAATATGATCATGAATCTCAACTGAGTGATTCAATTCTACTTCCTGATTTAATGATGACGCCAGTGTCTTCACCTGATTTTAATCTTTTTTCCGAGTCAACATTGGATCCTGTGCCAATTCATAATGAAATTGAATCGCCCATCTTTGATGATCATCATATTGAACTTGACCAATTTCATACTTTTGAAAGTCCCATTGACAAATTGGCAAGTTCTCATTTTTTATGAAATTGAACTCAATGAGAAATGTGACCTAGATTCTCAATTTTGTGATCCAGTTCAAATTCTCGAATCAATATTGACTCTTGTTTTGTTACCCGACTTGAGTAATATTTTAGAGTCAATTTTGATTCCTACACCTGTCATTCTTGAACTTAAATCACCAATATTAAGTCACATTCCATTGTGTGAAAATGAATGTGGACTTGAGTTTCAACTTCTTGATTTGGACCCACTTCCTGAACCAATCTCGACTCCTGAAGCTTTAGTTGACTTAAGTCATTTTTCTGAGTCGTATTAGTTCACATACTTCCAAAGTCCAAGTCAATCATTCCATCTTTTCAAACTCCATTTTGGGACAAGGTGGTTGACAAAATTGACTCCGAAATTAATTATGAAATTTGGAAATTAGATAGGGTTAAATTTTTAATAAAAATAATTCATGTATACATCATTTTAGTGGGTTATATTAGAGAAATTTCTGGTTGGTTCCTCCGAACTCCACGAAAGGTCGATTGGGCCGCATTGCGTGGACCAATCAGACCACCACCGGAACCACCACCTTAAGGTAGTATTTTTCTTCCCTTTCTTCTTTTTCATGCATCCATGCATTAATTCATACATTGAGGATAATACATGAGATAGGTGTGGGGGAGGGTTCTAACATAACTTAAGTTTTTCTTTTTATTAAAAAATTTTTTTTTTAACATTTTCTTTACTTTTAAAAAACTTTTTGAAAATAGAAACAATATTTTGACATATTTTTTGTAAGAAATTAAGTCAATTTTAAGGAATAGGAAATCAAAATTAGGATTTCTTAAACTTGGTCAAAATAAGATTATTTGTTTGATTTTTAGGGTTAGGAAGATAATTTGTCAAAGTAATTTAGTCTTGATCTTTACCTTATTGAAATATGCACACTTCATACACTTACACACTTAGGGTTCAAAATAAAGATTCTTATGCCTTTTATTAAAAAAAGAAAGAAAAAATATATATAGAAAAGATAAACAAATCTAATTATTGATTAGTTAGGTGCTTTGGCCTCAGTAAGCCTTGATATTTATGCGAAAGATGATTAGATAAGTTTAAGAAAAAAATATATATAAATCCTCTTATTAAGCTGGGTATTTGTGCCTAATAAAGCATAAGTATTCACGCCTAAAAGTGATTCATATAATAAAATCCTTAGGTTTGTGGCCTTGTTTGCTCGAGTCCTTAAGTCCTTGGGGTGTTTTCTCACCTGTGTCATAAGACCGTTTGGTTTGAGAGTCATCAATTAAAGTCTCGTTACATAGGCAGATTAGAAAGCCTAATAGAACTAAGAAATAATACCACCAAAAAATATATATATAAATAAATAAGGCAGAAGAGTTAGAGTTAAAGAACCTTAGTCAAAGTTTTCACGGTCACAAGGTGCATATGACTTTGGGTAAAGTAATAGACTAGATGAGAAGTATAATTTGACTCCTTACTTTGATTGATAACAAATTTTTAAATAGAGACTAAGTTTAGGAATAAAATTCGATTTTTCTATAACTTATAGAATACTTAAAACTTACAATAATATTTCAAATATTTTTCTTTCAAAATGTGTTTTGAAAATATTAACATTTTTCTCTTTCTTTATGGATTTTGTGGGTGCAATCCACTGAAAACCCTCACGAGATAAAACTCGTTCTCTAGGGGAAACCTAGAGGTTTAACGGCTTGTTGCACATGCTCAGTGCAATCGCGTGACCTGCAAAAGTGATCTAATAATTTTTAGTATAGTTTAGTTATTTTGCTCGAGGACGAGCAAAAGATAGGTATGAGAGTGTGATCGGTCGTTAAGATTGCACATTTATTATCATATTCTCATACTTATTATAAAATAAACTCTGCTTATTCCTAATTATTGTTTAATTTATTTGTAGACCCATTCCTAAAGGAGAGTGAAGAAAAATGAGCCAAAAAGCCAATCAAATTCTGAATTAAAACAGAATAAATTTGAAATCAGTGAATCAGGACAAATCTTGGCAAATCAGAGGTTGAAAACCGGTTGAAATGAATCATCCCAAATCAAGCGGTTGAAGCCAAATATCAAAGGTCGTTTTATCACAATTTCGGAGCTGTAACGAGAAATCCAGCTGAAGATAAAGCCAGAACGCGAAACCAGGAGGCACCATCTGAAAATCACCTAGAGGGGGGGTGAATAGGTGATAATGCTAATCAATGCACAAATTAAAAATATGATGCAACAATCGCCCAAAACAAGACTAAGAGCCGAATGCCCCGTGAAGGGTTCTGAACTCCTTCCTCCTGATTCCTCGTAAAATGAGTTGGAGGTGCGCAATGCAACCTTGTTGTATGGGACAAAGATTGACAAGATGAATGACAACAAGTGAATATAGCAATGACAGTCAAAAGCAAGTAGTAATAGCAATGAAGGTAGAGCAAGAACAAGGAAAAGTAAACCAAACGCAAACACCAAGATTTGTTATCGAGGTTCGAGCACCCAGCTCTACTTCCCCGCCTTCCCCAGAAGGATTCCAACCACTTCCACTATCACAAAGAAGTCACAAATACACCGGAGTACCCAACTCCACAATCTCAAGTACAAGTTCTCTCTTGGTAGTCAAAAGACCACAAACTTTCTCTTTCAAATTCTCTTCCCTTACAAAGGTCCTTAGAGAACAATGAGTAGGAATGAAGCTCTTGTGTGCAAAGAGAAAAGAAAATGAAATCAGAGAATTCTTGAAAACACTTCAGAAAATGAGAGAGAATTTCAGCACAAAAACCAAGAAACCAAGCTCTTTTGAATGCCTTAAACTTTTGAATTTTTCTTGTAATGATTAGGTGATTCAATCTCTCCCTAAACACCCCTATTTATAGGAGAGGGCTAGGGTTAGAAGATAAAACATTTTTAAGGCTAATCAGAATGTATTAAAACCAAAACATGTCACTTAAACACACTTAAGTGAGAAAAGGACAAAAATAAATCTGCTCAGAGAACTAGCCGTTACTGTTCAAACGGCTAGTCCTGTCGGCCGGCCCGGTCGACCCAAACAAACAGAGAGTAAAGACTTACAGTCAGGCTCGTCTCGGTCGACCGTCACGGTCGACCGTGAGACATGCACACTGATACGTGCATTTGCCAGAACCTCGGTCGACCGGGGCGGTCGACCGGTGAAGCCTGTCACAGGAACGGTCGACCCGGGCGGTCGACCGGCTCAGGTCAAAAATCAATTTTTCAAAAGAATTTTAAGGAGATAACTATTTTTATCAAGGATGTTTTAAATAGGAATAAATATAAAACATAGACATGGATTTATAAGCATAGGATTTTGTATCAAAATATTTTTGTATAATTTATATGAAATAAACTTAGAAATAGGATGTGCGCAAAAACGTGAGTGATAGAGCTTCAAACCTATTCACTATTCTTTAACAAAACTCTAAACTAAAAATAAATCTATTGAGTCTCTTGAGCAATCTTGAGCCATGCAATGCCTTGCTAGAGCCTTCTCTTCTAAGTTCCTTCCTTGATGTGCAAAAAGCCTTCTTTGCTTCATGAACCTAGAATTTCTTGCAATAGCTAAGTAATGGCCTCCAAACTATGGTACAAACCTGAAACATATCTCAACAAACTAATTAGTACCATATAGCTCCTATTTGTTTTGTTATCATCAAAACTATAAACAATTAGAGAATGTAACCTTATGGGCCAACAATCTCCCCCTTTTGATGATGACAAAACAAATAGGCTATAAACAAAAAATATAGGGGAGGAGAAAACTCCCCCTCAAATTATGCTATCATGAAAACAATGTAAGGTGCAAGCAAAAAGCATTAAACCAAAAACCATATGATTAAAAAATCAAAGTATGCTTTGCCAAAACCTTAAACTCAAAAACAAGAAATAATGAAAACTAATTAAACATGTATAAACTCATATGGAACCAAAACCATATGAACTTATATTTCTATCATAAAACTCATTCTCCTCCTTTTTGTCATACATCAAAAAGGGTTGTGAAAACATTTTTATTCAATGACACAAACATTAAGTTCACCACAAATGAAGGAAAATCTAGCAAAATCAAGTGGTTTAGTGAAAATATCGGCTAGTTGCAAATCCGTGGAAACATAATCAATATCTATATCTCCTTTCTCAAAATGATCTCTAAGAAAGTGATATCTAATCTCAATGTGCTTGGTCTTACTATATTGATTTGCATTCTTTGTCATATGTATAGTACTAGTATTATCACAAAATATTTTTATATGGTCAAAATGCAAATCATAATCAAGGAGAGTATGTTTCATCCAAAGGGCTTGTGCACAACAAGCCCCCGCGGCAACATACTCCGCCTCGGCGGTTGAGAGAGCTACGGAATTTTGTTTCCTAGAGGACCATGAAACAAGACAATTACCAAGAAATTGACATGTCCCACTAGTACTCTTTCTATCTACTCTACAACCCGCATAGTCGGCATCCGAATAACTCGTCATTGAGAAATCTCCGGTTTTCGGATACCATAGACCCATTCCAATCGTTCCCTTAATATAACGAATAATACGTTTTAACCGCAATAAGATGAGACTCTTTGGGACACGATTGAAATCTAGCACAAAGACACACACTAAACATGATATCCGGCCTACTTGCCGTCAAATACAAAAGACTTCCTATCATGCTTCTAAACAATTTAATATCAACATTTTTACCTTGGTCATCCTTATCAAGCTTGGTGGTAGTTGCCATGGGAGTGTTGCAAACCTTTGAGTCTTCAAGTCCAAACCTCTTTACGAGTTCCTTTGCGTATTTGGCTTGACATATGAAGTTCCCATCTTGCAATTGCTTGATTTGGAGTCCAAGAAAGAAATTAAGCTCACCCATTGAAGACATTTCAAATTCACATTGCATGACCTTTTCAAATTCCTTGCATAAAATCTCATTAGTAGAACCAAATATTATATCATCAACATAAATTTGCACAATTAAAATGTCATTATCAACATGCTTAGTGAATAGTGTTGTATCTACTTTGCCTTTAATAAAATCATTTGAAATGAGAAAACTAGAAAGCCTTTCATACCAAGCTCTTGGAGCTTGTTTCAATCCATACAAAGCTTTATCAAGTTTAAAAACAAAATCGGGATGAACATGATCAACAAAACCGGGAGGTTGAGCAACAAAAACTTCTTCATTTATGAAACCATTCAAAATGCACTTTTCACATCCATTTGAAAAAGTTTAAAATTTTTGAAAGATGCACAAGTTAGTGTCATCCGTATGGCTTCAAGCCGTGCTACGGGTGCAAAGGTCTCCTCAAAGTCAATTCCCTCAACTGAGTGTAACCTTGGGCCACTAACCTAGCCTTATTCCTAATCACATTTTCGGACTCATCCATCTTGTTTCTAAAGATCCACTTAGTACCAATTATTGGTCTATCGTGGGGCCTAGGAACAAGGTGCCAAACTTCGTTGCGCTCAAATTGATTGAGTTCCTCTTGCATGGCTAGCAACCAATATGAGTCCGCCTCGGCTTCGAGGATGCTTTTGGGTTCAAAATGAGAAATGAAAGCAAAGTTACCACATAGGTCATGGAGTTTGGAGCGAGTTGTTACCCCTTTAGATGCATCACCTAAGATGAGCTCCTTGGGATGATTTGTAGCGTATCTCCAAGCTTTAGGAAGCGGTTGAGAACTTTCCTCTTTATCCTCTTGAACATCACAATTGATTCTAGCTTTTCTTCTTGAGCGGGTGAGTCCTTCAAGGATAGTCTCTCCATGTCTTCACCTAATGGGTCAATCTCTACAACATTCTCAACAACCACATTAGATTCTTCAAATTTAACATGCATGGATTCTTCAATGGTAGTGAAGATCTATTGAATACTCTATAAGCTTTACTAGTTGCAGAATATCCAACAAAGATTGCTTCATAAGCCTTAGCATCAAATTTACCCAAGTTATCTTTATGTTCAAAACAAAACACTTGCAACCAAAAACTTTGAAATATGCAACATTAGGTTTTCTAGAATGATACATTTCAAAAGATGTTTTGGAAGAATTTTTACATAAATAAATACGATTTGATATATAGCATGCGGTGTTTACGGCCTCGGCCCATAGATATTGAGGGAGGTCATACTCACTTATCATTGTCCTAGCCATCTCTTGAAGTGTTCTATTTTTATTTTCTACAACTCCATTTTGTTGTGGAGTTCTAGGACAAGACATTTCATACTTAATTCCCTTTTCATCACAATAAGTCATGAAGAGTTGGTTAACAAACTCACCACCTCTATCACTTCTTATTTTCAAAATCGAAAACCTTTTTCTTTTTCAACTCTTTTTCGAAAATTCTTAAAATGAGAAAAAGTTTGATCTTTGTGTTCCAAGAAGAAAACCCAAGTGAAACGGGAAAAATCATCAACCAAAACATATGCATATCTACTACCATTTAAACTCTTAGTTTTAGTAGGTCCAAAAAGATCCATATGATTAATTCTAAAGGCCTAGTTGACATGATATCCTTAATTGGTTTGAAGGAGGACTTGGTTTGTTTCCCAAGTTGGCACGCACCACAAATGCGGTCTTTCTCAAACTTCAAGCAAGGTATACCCTTCACCAATTCCTTTGAATTAATCCTAGAAAGATGGTCAAAAGATGCATGTCCTAATCTTCTATGCCAAAGCCAAGAATTTTCATCAAAGGCATTTAAGCATTTAGTAGAACATTCCACATTAAGCATGTCAATGATATAAACATATCATCACGAAAACCGGTAAGAATACAATCATTGGATTTAATATCAAAAATCTTGCAAGAAGTATCATCAAAAACAACTTTAAGTCCACGATCACAAAATTGACTAATGCTAAGCAAATTATGTTTCAAACCATCAACAAGTACAACATTTTCTATAGTAGGAGATGAACCAATTTGAATGTTACCTATACCGATGATAGTGCCTTTGAGTCATCCCCGAAGGTGACGGAGCCACCATCCATGTACCTTGATAGGTTGTAAAGTTATTGATATCCCACGTCATGTGTCTTGAACAACCACTATCAAGGTACCACCGCTCCCTACGTCTTGGAGCCTTGGTGTGTACCTACATCAAATAATTTAGGACTGATTTTGGTACCCACATTTTCTTGGGTCCTAAAGGGTTAGTTTCATTAACCCAAACAAGATTATTTGATCTATTAATTTGGTCATAACAAAATTTAGCTAAATGCCCATTTTTACCACAATATGTGCATCTATACACTCTACCATATTTAAAAGCATAGTGAGTGTGTGATTTGTGAGCATGGGAATTGTGAGCATGAAAAGATTTTGCATGAGAAGTGTTATGTATAGTGTGAGCATGAGTAGTCTTACATGTGAATCTTGGCATGAGGGGTGTGCTTTTTAGAAAATTTTTCTTCAAGTTTCTTAGTGTTAAAAGCACAATCTTTCAAAACTTTTTCAAAATCAACCATTTTAGTTTTTAAAGAGGAAATTTCTTTTCATCAACAATAGGAGATTTTCCCTTACAAGAAACCTTGTAGGCATTAAACTCATTTTGAATAGAAGTAAGATTAGAAGAATTATCATCCTTTTCTTTAGAAACCATAGCAAGTTGATTTTGAGAAAAGCAACTTCTTTTTGCAATTTAAAACTTCAATCTTCTTATTATCATAAGTTTCGGAAAGTTCAACAAAAGCATGAACAAGAACTTTCTTACTTAATTCATCATTTTCATCATCAAGAGGTTGAGGGATTACCTTTGGTGTGTTTTGCCATGAAACACATATTCGCTATATCCGCCTCTTCCTCGGACTCGCTTTCCGAATCCAAGTTGCCTTGTACGCTTCTTCTCTTCCGATTTCTTTGGCTTGAAGGAGGAGGTCATCTTCTTCTTGAACTCCGGGCAATCCGCCATGATATGTCCGGGTCTTCGGCAATTATAGCATATAATTCTCCTCTCCTCTTTGCCTTCAAATTTCCTTCGGAAGTTGAGCTTGTTCCTCCGGTACATTCTCTTGACATTGCGAACAAGTAGTGATAGCTCCTCATCTTCTTCCTCATCTTCTTCATCGTCCTCAAGAGTGGATGAAGATTTGAAGCTATAGACTTCTTCTTTGAAGGAGCGGCTTCTTCTCTTGCCTTCTTTTCCATCTCATGGGTCTTTAAGTTCCCAATGAGACTAATGAGGTCCATCTCATCCTTGTCGTTCAACTCTTTCAAGGTGGTGGCCTTTATCTCCCATGAAGTAGGAAGAGCCCGAATCACTTTCCGCTCCTTTTGATCATTGGAGATATCATCACCTAAGGAAGAAAGAGCATTGGTGATTTTAGTAAATCTAGTAATCATGCAATCAATAGATTCATCATCAAGCATTTTAAAGATTCATATTGAGACCTCAAGAGATCTATTTTAGCTCTCTTGACTTGTGAAGTCCCTTCGTGTGTGACCAATAGATGTTGCCAAATTTAATAAGCGGATTGGCAATGAATTACCCGTGTAAGGTCATCCTCATTCAAGGCGGTTAATAGGGAGTTTTGGGCCTTGGAGTTAGCCTCATATTCTCTAAATGTAAAGTCGGTCCATGTGCTCTATCACTATCGGGTGCTACATAGGGTTTGGTCAAGAATTTAGCAACTAAGCTACCTAGGGATTGCAAAAAGATAGTCATCCTAACCTTCCAAATAGGAAAATTGAGTCCATCAAATTTAGGAGGGGTTTTGATGTTATCGGCCATGTTTACTAGTGATGACAAATGGAATGCAAATGTTGATTAGCAAATTTTAAGGATCTCTCTATGGATGTTAAGCCAAACCTAGAGTCCAAGCTCTGATACCAATTGAAAATCACCTAGAGGGGGGGTGAATAGGTGATAATGCTAATCAATGCACAAATTAAAAATATGATGCAACAATCGCCCAAAACAAGACTAAGAGCCGAATGCCCCGTGAAGGGTTCTGAACTCCTTCCTCCTGATTCCTCGTAAAATGAGTTGGAGGTGCGCAATGCAACCTTGTTGTATGGGACAAAGATTGACAAGATGAATGACAACAAGTGAATATAGCAATGACAGTCAAAAGCAAGTAGTAATAGCAATGAAGGTAGAGCAAGAACAAGGAAAAGTAAACCAAACGCAAACACCAAGATTTGTTATCGAGGTTCGAGCACCCAGCTCTACTTCCCCGCCTTCCCCAGAAGGATTCCAACCACTTCCACTATCACAAAGAAGTCACAAATACACCGGAGTACCCAACTCCACAATCTCAAGTACAAGTTCTCTCTTGGTAGTCAAAAGACCACAAACTTTCTCTTTCAAAATTCTCTTCCCTTACAAAGGTCCTTAGAGAACAATGAGTAGGAATGAAGCTCTTGTGTGCAAAGAGAAAAGAAAATGAAATCAGAGAATTCTTGAAAACACTTCAGAAAATGAGAGAGAATTTCAGCACAAAAACCAAGAAACCAAGCTCTTTTGAATGCCTTAAACTTTTGAATTTTTCTTGTAATGATTAGGTGATTCAATCTCTCCCCAAACACCCCTATTTATAGGAGAGGGCTAGGGTTAGAAGATAAAACATTTTTAAGGCTAATCAGAATGTATTAAAATCAAAACATGTCACTTAAACACGCTTAAGTGAGAAAAGGACAAAAATAAATCTGCTCAGAGAACTAGTCGTTACTGTTCAAACGGCTAGTTCGGTCGACCGGCCCGGTTGACCGCTAGTACAAAGAAAATGACCGTTGCAGGCTACGGTCAACCGGCCCGGTCGACCCAAACAAACAGAGAGTAAAGACTTACAGTCAGGCTCGTCTCGGTCGACCGTCACGGTCGACCGTGAGACATCCACACTGATACGTGCATTTGCCAGAACCTCGGTCGACCGGGGCGGTCGACCGGTGAAGCCTGTCACAGGAACGGTCGACCCGGGCGGTCGACCGGCTCAGGTCAAAAATCAATTTTTCAAAAGAATTTTAAGGAGATAACTATTTTTATCAAGGATGTTTTAAATAGGAATAAATATAAAACATAGACATGGATTTATAAGCAGAGGATTTTGTATCAAAATATTTTTGTATAATTTATATGAAATAAACTTAGAAATAGGATGTGCGCAAAAACGTGTGTGATAGAGCTTCAAACCTATTCACTATGCTTTAACAAAACTCTAAACTAAAAATAAATCTAATTGAGTCTCTTGAGCAATCTTGAGCCATGCAATGCCTTGCTAGAGCCTTCTCTTCTAAGTTCCTTCCTTGATGTGCAAAAAGCCTTCTTCTTTGCTTCATGAACCTAGAATTTCTTGCAATAGCTAAGCAATGGCCTCCAAACTATGGTACAAACCTGAAACTTATCTCAACAAACTAATTAGTACCATATAGCTCCTATTTGTTTTGTTATCATCAAAACTATAAACAATTGGAGAGTGTAACCTTATGGGCCAACACCATCCCCCGGTTGTGGCCATCTGGCCACAACCAGGCCACGGAAACGTGGGAAAAACCGCGTTTCTGCGATTTTGTTATTTCAGTTGGGGGAGCGTTTGCTCCCTCTATCTTCTCACGCCTCTCCCCTCTGGGTTTTTGCATATAAAAGGCAGGTATTTTACTGTAAATGGTAACGACCAAGCAGAGAGTAGAATTTAGGCTAATTGTAGTTTGTAACTTAGGTTTTTTTATTTTCTTTCATGTAATTTTTACTTTTCTTTATGTAACTGAGAGGAGAAACGAGTTTCATGGAGGAAGGAGATCAATCTTGTACTGAGGGTGACACCGGTGTAAGTAAGTCTTTTCTTTCATTGTTATTTGAATTGAATCAAAGTTACTTTTCTTCTTTACTCTTGTTCCGTTGACTCCCCTCTAATGTGTTGCAATCCAAGTGAATCTGAGCCTCGAGACTGCTTCGTTATTGCAAGTGCCCTTGATGGCCTATGGTGATAAACAACCATTCTCTTGCTAGTATAGCTTGCCCTTTTTATTCTTAGTGTAGATTGGGAATGAGGAAGATCCTACACGTCATGCTTGATCGCCTTCAAAGACAAGGTAAATCGTAGCTACGAATTCAAGGTATCTGAGCACAAAAGGGGTAAGTAACTTTTAGTTTCCTTCTTTTCTTTTAATTCTTTAGTTTAGAACACCACAATCTACCACTTCTTTTATCATTCCTTTTCCATTTCTTTGTACATATCATTTCTAGTTTTTCCATCTTCTTAATCTATCATCTTCTTCCTAATTCAACTCTAACTCAATTTTTCCTTTTTCTTTTAAAGAACTAAAGAAGAACTTTAACCATTTTTTGTAACATAAAAGAGAACTTACTAAACAAGCTTCCATCGCTAGTCCCTCCTTGTGGATCACGACCCGCATAGCCACTTGCTATTGCGGTAGAATTGAGTAACTTGCACTTTTCATTCTTAGTTCTGAAATTCTATATTTGTGTGCAAGTTCTAACTCAATCAACACTAGTACTCTTTGGACTCAGTAGTCTCCTCACTTGTTCCCGCAAGAACAACACATGCAAGCACACTAGCTTGCTGAGAGCGCACATCTACACCGAGATCCCACAAGAACTCGAAACAACACGAACCCGCAAGTTCGCCTCCTCAAATACAAGATAGAACACTTTGGTGATCTCAACACTTTGATCACCTAAAACACTCTCACAACAACTCTCCTATAGGGTAGATATAGCAATGGAAAGCTCAAGTATGTGTGAGAAAAACTAGAATAGATTTGTGGTGAAAAACTAAAGAAATCTCTTTTACAAATCACTCTTGAAAAATCTCCTTTTGATATGGAAGTATTTGGCTCTAAAATAAGTGAATATAAACACTAAAAGATGCAGGAAAAATTAGCTTGAAAACCCACTTAAAATAATATGGAAAATAACCCAAAACAGCCCCAATTTATAGGCCTAAAAAAATAGCCGTTGGGGTCCAACTCAGCAGGATTCCTGCTGTCGGACAACCGGCCGGTCGACCGCCAACGGTCGAATTTCCGACCGTTGTGCCACCGGTCGACCGCCCGGTCGACCGAGGCCTGGATACAGAGAGCCGAAGCGCTGCCAGTCGACCGGGGCCAGATCAGAGAGCAGAGCTCTTACGCGGTCGACCAGGTCGGTCGACTGGCCCACCAGCCAAAGTGGTTGTGCACGTTTGTACACATCGGTCGATCGAACCGGTCGACCGACTTTTGTCTTGGTCGACCGGCCGGTCGACGGAAGAAGGCCACATTACAAATTTTTAGGGATTAAAACATGGTCTTTTTACCTTCAATAAAATCCCGTAAATTCTCATAAATTCTACAAAAATAAGTTCATTAATATACTTTGATATACAAACATGTTTGAGTAAAAAATAAAAACATGTTATAAACATTTTGAGCTATTTTTATAATATAGAAATTTTGGTTTAAACAAAAATCTGTATTTTTCAAAATCGATTTTTTCAAAACTTCTCCCAATACAAAAACAAGATATTTTAAACCCTTTTAAAGCTTCGTGTGCATGGATATGATGCACTACACATATATCTTGAAATATTTATATTTTTGATAATAAGCTTTAAAATAAGTTTTGATAAAACATGAATATATTTTGAAGCTTAAAAACTAAACCGGTATTTTCTAAAACAAAAACTCTTTTATGAAAACACATATAAATCTTGTGTGTGAGTGTATATGAAATTGAGCAATCCACCAACTAATCTATCCTTTATATTTTATCTAAAAAACAATCTTGACACTTACAAACATGATGCAAGTCTTCTTGGAAGTCTTCTCTTTGAAAATCTTCTTCTCCTTCTTGACTTGGTCCAAACCTTGATCCAATGAGATAGACTCCTCTTGAGTACTTGATGCGATCTTGATGCGTGAGCTCTTGAATCAACATGTGCTAGCTCCAAAACTTGACTTTAAATCCTTTCTTGAAGCTAAATACCAACTAAGATCATGATCAAATATCTGAGACTAATTAAATACAAGATCATTAGTACTATAACTATATGAGTTAATCATTATCAAAACTAGAACAATGGGCCTTCGGGCCAACACAAAATACTAAAAGTGTCAAACCAGAAACTATAAACTATTTTCAGAACAAGAACAGATTTTAACCCAATATTTGACATCTGTAACATTTGAATAAAAAATAATTATTGAATAAGAAATGTAGCCCTGAAAGTTATCTTTGAAATGCAATTTAAATCATATTGATTGAATATAAGAATAAAAATTTATGACTAGAAATCTACAAGGGTGTCGAGCAGATCAGCAGAACGGTCGGCCGCCCAGTCGACCATGAAGACCCGAGAGCTCTGTAAACTTAGTCGGTCGACTGGTCGATCGGCCAAACTCTACTGCGTCGACTGATCGGTTGACCGAGCTCAAGTCACATGGGTTTGTGCACGTCTTGTGTACATCGGTCGACCGGTCGGTCGACCGCAAGCAGTCCAAAAACAGTTTTAACAGCTTTTTAAAATACATCTTAAATTTCATAAAATCTCAATAAAATTCACAAAAATAATTTTATTAAAATACTTTGAAGTACAAATATGTGCTATCAAATATCAATAACTATTACAAACATATGAACTATTTTGAGGCATAAAATTTAAAGCTTAAAACAAAAATCGTATTTTTTGAAAAGCAAACTTTTTTTTGTGTGTGTATAAGCTTGAGCATTCCACAAATAATCTATCATTTATATTTTATCTAAAAGGAAAATCTTAACATTTACTAACATGACACAAGTCTTGAAAATCTTCTATTAAAAAACTTCTTCTCCATCTTGACTTAGTCCAAACTTAATCCATGAGCTAGACTCCTCTTTAAGTACTTGATGCGAACTTGAAGCGCGAGCTCTGTAGGATCTATATAACAAGCAAAACAACACTAGAGGGGGGGTGAATAGTGTTATTTAAACTTTAAACAAATCACTTGCAGAAATTAAATAATCACAAGAGATTAAGCACAGAAAAACAAACGCAAACAGCGGAGAGTTATCCTGGTTCGGTCCTTGTGACCTACATCCAGTCCCCAAGCAAACGCTTGAGATTTTCCTTTAGAGAAACTGTCCAACAGTCAGAAACTGCTTATAGTCGACTAGGATACTTGATTAGTCGACTAGGCTAGGCAAAAGTTCACTTATTAGTCGACTAGGTAAGATTGTTAGTCGACTAGGGAAGTGTCTGTTGGAAACAAAAGTTTCTGGATAACTGAAATTAGTCGACTGTAACTAACTTGTAGTCGACTTAAAACTGGATTAGTCGACTGGATAAAAGGGTAGTCGACTAATTTTGTTTCAGAAAAGAAACAGAGAGTTGGATATTTTTTGTGTCAAAGATTAGTCGACTTGGAAATAGGGTTAGTCGACTAGAGTATCTGTTAGTCGACTAGGTAAGAAAGTCAAGTCGACTAATTTGGCTTACAGAGTCCAAACAGAGAGTTGAGAGTTTTTGTTCTAAGTGGACTAGTCGACTAGGGCTATATATCAAGTCGACTACATTGGGGTAGTCGACTATATCAATAGGGTAAGTCGACTTGGGAAGGGATTTTTGTGTGTAAGTAATCAAGGCTATTACAAATCTTTCTACGTTACACAACAACTTCCACAAACACCCGTAAGCATAATAAACTCCATCTGAGGTAGAGCAATCATCATGTAGTAGTCGTGTTCGTCCATCATCAAAATCTAGTAATTGGAGAGGCGTCAACATCTTGAACTTGTCAGGTTCCAACATTCTCCCCCTTTTTGATGATGACAACATATGTCTATGATGGCTCCCCCTGCAACAAAACTCCCCTGCAGTAACTAAGTTATATAAAAAAATTGTGTCCCTGCAGAAAATGTTAGGTTGCACCTTGCATGATTATATGTTAGTATTCATAACATATATATGTCAAATAGTGTCACAATTTTGCACAACATGCAGAATTTTCAGAATATACACACAGATACACATAGATACACAAAGACAGATATCACGATAACACAGATAGATATCATGATAACACAGATACACAGATACACATATCACGATAACATAACAGAGTACATAACAACATTTCTCCCCCTTTGTCATTACCAAAAAGAGAAGATACATAGGTCTGAAACAAAAACTGACAGAGTCTTGAAAAACAGAAAATACATAATAGTTCTTCAAAAGCAAATAGCATAAAAAGACACTCCAACGCCAATAGCTTCAATCTTCGGATCCGGGAGGAGGAGGTGGGTGATGGATCTTGAGAAGACTGAGTATGGCTGATTGAGTAGACTCAATGGATTGCAGCCTAGTCATCATCATAGATTGATTCTCAAGAATGCGAGAGTGAGAATCCAACAAATTTTGTTGTTGAGATTGAAGGGATGCTATTTGGGCGGACATGGATTATAGAAAGCATCGGCATATGGATTTGGTTGAGTTGGAGGAGGATCGGGTTGTGAAGATGTAGATGGACCATGTGGAGGACTTGGTGATTTAGAAGGTGGTTGTTGGGGTTTATGAGAGAAAACTCAGGTAGCTTCATCCTATTAATGGCAGCACGATCAAAGAACTCAAAACTCTTGACAACAGTCTCTTCAGAAGCAAGATCAACATTATACTTCCGAAAGATTGGAGTGAGAAAGGCGCCAAATGGTAGGTGAGAAGAATGAAACTTGACCATGGTGTCAAATATGATTTTAGCCCAATTAACATCATGTCCAGCCATAATAGCATAGACACAGGACGATAATTCCCTTGAGTAGTAATTATAACTACCAGTCTTAGGGCAGATGTTATAGGAAAGGATTCTACCAATTAGACGGGGAATTGGCTTAAGCTTGTTGTTGGACATGGGTAGATGTTGTCCTGGTAGAAAGATAAGATCTAAAACATCTTCATCATCCATCACAATCTCATCAAGAGTGAGGCCAGAATATGGAATAGATAAGATACGGCCAATATTCTTGATAGAAAGCTTAATATGAACACCTTTAACATAGGATGCAAGATAGGTTTTATTTTCATTATCTTCAAAAGCTAAGTTGGTGTAGAATAGATAGATTAGAAAAGGATAATAAGCATCCTTAACTTCAGAGGAGAACATGTTATATAAACCACAATTTCTAAGATAATCCATGATATCATAATCATAAAATCATCATATTTGATGAACCTTCCTGGTATGATATCTAATTGAGACAGACGAAGATAATCAGCCTCTAGCTGTGGATTTTTCAGATAAGTCCTAAAATCAACAGTGGTTGAAGAGGATGAACCAGGAGTGAATTTTGTTTTCTTGGAACGAGACATGATGAAAACGAAATTAACGCAAAGAGACAGTAGATAATGAAGTAATGAACTGAAATTGGAAAGATTTATACCCTGAAATGAAGAACTGGGAGAGGAATTGGAAGGAATTCGCTGGAAGAAGTCGCAGAACCCGGGTGCCCTAGTTTTTCTCCTTGGTCGACTGAAGCTCGGTTGGAAGGAGAGAATGAGGGATTATTTCTAGGGTTTGGGGTGATAAGGAAAGAAATGAATGGTTAAGATGAATCCTGGATATAAATCAATGGATAGGATTAAAAAATAATTGATATCGGATCCTTAACTTAAGTTATTGGGTCGGGTTTGAATCAAAAATCCGAAAACAGAAAAACAGAAATTCACAGTATTAGTCGACTTACAGGACAAGACTAGTCGACTAATAATAGGTCTAGTCGACTGTAAATCTACTATAGTCGACTAATTCTGGACAAATCAGAGATTGAAGTTTCTGTTTGTTGCAGGAGTCGACTAGGAGATTGTTCAAGTCGACTAAGACTTTTATAAGTCGACTATTAAGAGTTATAAGTCGACTAACTTTCATAAAAATACTGCCTTTGAAAAAATCTAAGAAATTGTTTAAAAATCTAAAAAATTACAAATACCAAGATCTCTTCTAAATTTTATAAAGATATCTTCTTTTAGTGGTTTAGTTAATATATCAGCAACTTGATTATCAGTTGATATGAAATTTAAAGAAATATCACCTTTTAAAGCATGATCACGTAAAAAATGATGTCTAATATCAATATGTTTGGTACGTGAATGGTGAACTGGATTTTTAGATAGATTAATAGCACTTGTATTATCACACATAATAGGTGAATTTGTGAGAGTCATGCCATAATCAAGTAAGGTTTGTTTCATCCATATAATTTGGGCACATGCAACACTAGCAGCAATATATTCTGCCTCAGTTGTTGATAAGGATACGGAATTTTGCTTTTTACTGAACCAAGATACTAGTGAATGTCCCAAAAAGTGACAAGTACCACTAGTACTCTTCCGGTCAGATTTACAACCAGCAAAATCAGCATCACTATAAGATAATAAATCAAATGTGCATGACTTTGGATAAAATAAACCATAGTTGACTGTGTTATTTAAATATCTAAAGATCCTTTTCATGGCTTTAATATGTGATTCCTTAGGATTTGACTGATATCTAGCACATAAGCATACGCTAAACATTATATCAGGTCTACTAGAAGTAATATAAAGTAGAGAGCCAATCATACCTCTATAGAGTTTCTGATCAACATTCTTACCACTTTCATCTTTGTCCAAAAGGTAGTTGTACTCATGGGAGTATTCTTGTGACCAGAATTTTCCATACCAAATCGCTTTAGAAGTTCCTTAGCGTATTTGCATTGGGAGATGAAGATTCCATCCTTCATTTGTTTGATTTGAAGACCGAGGAAGTAAGTGAGTTCGCCCATGTGGCTCATCTCAAATTCATTCTGCATAGTCTTAGAAAATTCTTGACAAAGATCATCATTAGTAGAAACAAATAATATATCATCAACATAAATCTGAATTATTAAGATATCTTTATGAACATGTTTGATAAAAAGAGTTGTATTTGCACTTCCCATTTTAAAATCAGAATTTAAAAGAAAACTCTTTAATCTATCATACCAAGCACGAGGTGCTTGTTTTAAACCATATAAAGCTTTTTTAAGTTTGAAAACATGGTTAGGAAATTTTTCATGTTCAAAACCTGGTGGTTGTTCAACATAAACAGTTTCTTTAATTATTCCATTTAAAAAGGCACTTTTTACATCCATTTGATATAATTTGAAATTCATAAAACATGAAAAAGCAAGTAATATACGAATTGATTCAAGTCTTGCAACTGGAGCATAAGTTTCATCGAAATCAATACCTTCTTCTTGATTATACCCTTGTGCTACTAACCTTGCCTTGTTCTTAATGACTTCACCGGATTCATTGAGTTTGTTCTTGAAGACCCATCTTGTACCGATGACGGGATGATCAGTAGGACGTTGCACAAGATCCCACACATCATTTCTTACAAATTGGTTCAACTCTTCCTGCATGGCAATTGTCCAATAATCATCCGCACATGCTTCGTTGATATTCTTCGGTTCAATGAGTGAAATGAAGGCAATTTGTGTCATGTAGTTCAACTTGGATCTCGTTTGAACGCCTTGATTTATATCTCCAATTACAAATCTTGTGGATGATTCCTTACTTCAACATAGGCTTTCGGTAACTCGGTAGGAATCTCTTCATCATTAGACAAGTTAGTATCAACAGAAGATATAACAATATTTTCATTAGGAGAAACTATAATATGATCATCATCATGTGGAGAATCATTAGAAACAAGTTTAGTCAAGGATTCATCAATTTAACATGTAAAGATTCTTCAATAGTAAATGATTTTTTATTAAAAATTCTATATGCTTTACTATGAGTAGAATAGCCAACAAAAATACCTTCATTGGATCTAGCATCAAATTTATCTAAAGCATCTTTTGTATTTAAAATAAAGCATTTACAACCAAAAATCTTAAAATATGAAACTTTTGGAATCCGATCATGAAACAATTCATAAGAAGTTTTATTTAAAAATGGTCGAATAAGTACTCGATTTAAAACATAACAAGCAGTAGCAGTGGCTTCAGCCCAAAAGTATTTTGGTAAGTTACTATCCATAAGCATAGTTCTAGCACATTCTTGCAAAGTCCTATTCTTTCTCTCTACAACACCATTTTGAGGAGATGCTCTAGGAAATGCAAAATTATGTGTAATACCATACTTATTACAGAAATTTGAAAAGATTCATTCTCAAATTCTCCTCCATGATCACTACGAATAGTGACTATGTTTAGAGACTTTTGATTTTGAATTCTTTTACAAAAACTTACAAATTCATCAAAAGTGTCATTTTTATTTTTTAGAAAAATCACCCATGAAAAACGTGAATAATCATCAACAATGACAAAAACATATCTACTCTTGTTTAATGAAGAAACACGAGTAGGACCAAATAAATCCAAATGCAATAATTCTAAAGGTCTTTTTGTAGAAACCAAATCTTTTGATTTAAAAGAAGATTTAACTTGTTTTCCTAATTGACAAGAATCACAAAAATAGTCCTTTTTGAAAGCAATTTTTGGAAGACCTTTAACTAAGTTAAATTTTGAAATCTTAGAAATAGTTTTCATATTCAAATGACCAAATCTTTTATGCCATAAAAAATAATCATTATTTGAAGCAATTAGACATAAATTTTCATTTGAAGACATGCATGCTATTGACAATTCATATATGTTATTGTTTCGAAAACCTTTAAACAAAATATCTTTCATAGTAGCATCATAAATAAGACAAACATCTTTTTCAAACACAATTTTATAACCCTTATCACATAATTGACTAATACTTAATAGATTGTGTTTAAACCACTTACCAAAAGGACATTTTCAATAAGAGATTTTGAAAGATTACCAACAATGCCGGTTCCAATAACTTTTCCTTTGTTATTGTCTCCAAAGATCACTGTACCTCCTTTTTTGATTTGTACGGAAGACAATAGTTGTATATGTCGGTCATGTGTTTGGAACACCCACTATCAAGTATCCACTTTTCTTTGTTAGGTACCTATAAGATGAAACAATAAATATGGTACCCATCATGATAGGGTCCGAAAAAGGTTAGCCTTTAGGAACCCAAATCCAATTGGAATTTGGTTTCCATTTGTTAGTATAAACATAATTCTTAGAATTACACACATCATGTATAAAAGATGCAACATAAATATTCTTATCAATATTATTTAGATTCTTAGGAACCCATATATATTTGCATCTACTTCTTTTTGAAATATAATTTCTTTTTAAAAGAATTGTATGGATTATGAACATGTGTAGATTTTACAAAATTAGTCTTTGAAAAACCAATACCAACATGAGTAGGCTTATACATGTTATCTTTTGAAAAACCAAGACCAAAATGGTTGTTAGACATTTTTTGAGAAGATAATAACATATTTAAATTCTCTTTTCCTTTATTAAATTTTTACATTTTTCAAAAGATCTTCATACTTAACTTTGAAACTTATCATATCTTTATCTAAAACATTAATTCTAGAACTTAAAGAAAAAGTTTCCTTTTTAAGTAAAGCATTCTCTTTTAAGAAAACTTCATTGTCTCTTTTTAAAGATACAATAACTTTTTCAAATTCTTCTTTTTGAGAACTAAAAGATGATGTTTGAGAAACAAGAATTGAATTATCATTAATAAGTTTTTCATTTTCCTTTATTAGAACTTTATTTCTAATCTTTTCAGTTTTGAAATTACTATAAAGTTCATTAAAGGCTTCTAAAAGCATCAGCATTAATCTTGTACCTCATCTTCTTGGGCCATGAAGCAAATATTGGCGGTTTCCTTTGCTTCTTCTTCGTCCTCAGAGGAAGATGAGTCGCTATCATCCCATATTGCTTGAAAGGCCTTCTTATTCTTGTTGAACTTGTTGAACTTGTTGAAAGTCTTGAAGTGTCCTTTTGATTTCATCAATGGACAATCCTTCTTCATATGGCCTGGTTTGTTACACTTAAAACAAGTTGGAATTTCATTAGTATCTTTATTCTTATTATACTTACCTTGTTTTAAGAATCTTTTGAACTTCCTTGAAAGCATGGCCATTTCTTCTTCATCTTCATCCGAATTGTCCGTATCTGAAGATGCATGGAAGGCAAGAACTTTTCTTCTTGGATTGATGTTGTTGTTCGTCCTTCTTTCTTTCTTCTATTTGCACTTCATATGCCATTAGATTACCGACTAGGTTTTCTAATGTCATGGTGGAGAGATCGTTTGCCTCTTCAATGGCGGTTGTCTTCTTCTCCCATTCCGGTGTGAGTGCTCGAAGGATCTTACGGACTCGTTCAACTTGAGTGTAGTCCTTTCCAAGGGATGCAAGAGTGTTGGTGATGTCGGTGAACCTTGTAACCATTTCGGATATGGTTTCGTTCTCCTTCATCTTGAACAATTCAAATCTGTGGACAAGAACTGAAATTTTAGACTCCTTAACCTTGTTCGTACCTTCGTGTGTTACCTCGAGTGTATGCCATATTTGATGTGCAGAGGTTGATGTAGACACACGGTTGAACTCTTCTTTAGTTAAGGCACAAAAGAGAGCGTTCATCGCCTTGGCATCCAGATTTGCATTCTTCTTTTGTTCTTCACTCCAAGCGTCATAGTTGGTTGTAGGCTTGGTGTATGCTGCTTCTACGATGTTCCAAGGTCGTAGTTCAGCGACTGCAAGTAGATCTTCATTCTACACTTCCAGTAATTGTAGTTGGTTCCGTCAAAGAGCGGTGGACGTTGTGTAGAATGCCCTTCTTTGAATTGGGATGATTGGAAATCCGTTGCCATCCTTGTATGGTTGTTTGCCTTGAAACCTGCTCTGATACCAAATGTAGGATCTATATAACAAGCAAAACAACACTAGAGGGGGGGTGAATAGTGTTATTTAAACTTTAAACAAATCACTTGCAGAAATTAAATAATCACAAGAGATTAAGCACAGAAAAACAAACGCAAACAGCGGAGAGTTATCCTGGTTCGGTCCTTGTGACCTACATCCAGTCCCCAAGCAAACGCTTGAGATTTTCCTTTACTTTCCTTGTGTACACCCTACAACAAGTGCCTTGTGCACCACTTGACAAACACCCTTTGCCAACGTGCACAACTTCTCTTCCACCAAGAGAACACGCCTTGTACAATCTTCTACACCCAAGAAGACTCCTTGTACAACTTTCTTTGAAATGAATACAATAACTTCCTATAGCCTTGATAAGGATCTGTAGTGGACAAGGTTCTGTATAGGAAGGTTTAACTTCAGAATTCTTCACAAGAGGAAATGGCTTTTGGTGAAGAAAGAAGTTGCAAATTTCAGTTTTCAGGATTCTGGAAATTTTGGCTTTGGAAATCTGATTGAAAGAATTAGTGAATGGCCTTAGGAATAACTTCTCTATATATAGATGTAGACTAGGGTCAGTAGGGAAGTTATGGCATCAATTCAGACAATTTGAACATTTGAAACAACGTTGCCAAATGAATCAGATAAGAGAAACTGTCCAACAGTCAGAAACTGCTTATAGTCGACTAGGATACTGGATTAGTCGACTAGGCTAGGCAAAAGTTCACTTATTAGTCGACTAGGTAAGATTGTTAGTCGACTAGGGAAGTGTCTGTTGGAAACAAAAGTTTCTGGATAACTGAAATTAGTCGACTGTAACTAACTTGTAGTCGACTTAAAACTGGATTAGTCGACTGGATAAAAAGGGTAGTCGACTAATTTTGTTTCAGAAAAGAAACAGAGAGTTGGATATTTTTTTGTGTCAAAGATTAGTCGACTTGGAAATAGGGTTAGTCGACTAGAGTATCTGTTAGTCGACTAGAAAAGAAAGTCAAGTCGACTAATTTGGCTTACAGAGTCCAAACAGAGAGTTGAGAGTTTTTGTTCTAAGTGGACTAGTCGACTAGGGCTATACATCAAGTCGACTACATTGGGGTAGTCGACTATATCAATAGGGTAAGTCGACTTGGGAAGGGATTTTGTGTGTAAGTAATCAAGGCTATTACAAATCTTTCTACGTTACACAACAACTTCCACAAACACCCGTAAGCATAATAAACTCCATCTGAGGTAGAGCAATCATCATGTAGTAGTCGTGTTCGTCCATCATCAAAATCTAGTAATTGGAGAGGCGTCAACATCTTGAACTTGTCAGGTTCCAACAAGCTCTTGAATCAAAATTTGCTAGCTTCAAAACTTGACTTCGAATCTTTCGTTGAAGCTAAACACCGACTAAGATCTTAATCAATTATCTAAAACTAAATAAGCACAAGATTATTAGTACTATAACTACATGAGTTAATCATTATCAAAACTAAGGGTGATGGACCTTTGGGTCAACAATCCCCCTTTTTGATGATGACAAAACTCATGGAGTTATATATGCATGGATTAAAATAAGCTTCATAGAAGCTCCCCTTAACTCATGTATAGTAAAAACAATAAGGATATTCAATAAAAGCTCATAAACAAAACAATCATATACGCATAAACAATAAATATCAACCATGCATATATAAACTCTCTAAATTCTTCTCCCCCTTTTGTCAATTCACCAAGAAAGGGGTGAAGATAAACAAACAATATAAATGTATATGAGATTACATTCATGAAGAGGATAGACATTAAGTTAGCTCCCCTTGCATACATACATCACATGGAGAAGGGATGACTAAACTCTAACCCACACAAGCATAACTACATTGTATAGACAGAGATGTTAAGCTCCCCTTATATACGTTGTACCACATAAAGGAGAGAGGTCAAACTTCTCAATATGTGAAATGCACTCAACATGAATCTATATATAAAGAAGATGTTAAGATCTTCTTGTATATAGGCAATACAATCAACAAATTTTAAAAAATAATTTGATAATACTTAAAATAAAATTTTTGAAAATTCTAGTAGTCAACAAATAAATTTCGATACCAATTTAAATCAAATTGTAGTTAACAAAATAAATGTTGGTACCATTTGTTAGATAAACAAATTATAAAATTAAGATACCAATAGTAGATTTTTGATACCAATTGAAGGTGAAAAACCAAGTATATTTTTAAACAAAAAAAAAAAAAAAATAATACCAATTGAATCAATGCATAAGTTTGTAAAAATATCAATAAACATTTACAATTAAATCAAGCTTAGCATAAACCTTTTGTGCATTAAAAAATGTGTAAAGACATTGTAAAACAAGCATAATCAAAATCATATATATGTATATATGAACAATTTGATTATCGATTGAAATATGTTGCATACATATATAAAAAATAAATATGAGTATATAAAAGTGAAATATCATTGAATTAATGTACATCTCATAACTACCTCTCTTTCATGCACATGATTAAATAGATTTTTAATATTAGCATACAAGGCATGGTCGCCCATCCAACCGCCCTTCGAAGGGTAGAAGTTTTCAAAATAGGATTTGAAAAGAGTTTTAGATTGAAAATATTATCAAGTGAAGAATAAATAACTAGTTAAAAGTTGTTTTGGAAAAACTAGTTAAAAATCTTTTAAATATGAAACCAAATTATATATATCTCATGAAACATGTGTATTACACAAAAATTAGCACTCAAGATTTATAAAGCTAATAAATACTCATGAAAACAAATATATGAGTAAACATAAGAGATGTGAGCACACAATAATTATGTTAATAGCACATTAATGAAAATAAACAATAAAGCTCAAAACAAAAATATGAAAATTATTTTTTGATAAACATGATATATTATATAGTTATGCATGAATCATCAAAACTAGGACATACAATATACAATCAAATAACAAATGAGTACATAATAGAAATAGATCATATATAGCATGTAACAAAAAATTGTACATGTATAACACAAGTTTTGACAAAATTTGCATATCAACATAATATAGACATCTAATCATGCAAAATATGAATAAAGAATAGGCATGTAAATCTATTGAAAAGATTTTTAATCATACATGCATAGCTAACAACCAAACAACTCAACAAGACACATATGATTGAGTCTAGGTTACTACACTAGCATATAAGACAGTTAAAGCATTTTAAAGAGGAAGAAATAGTTACCAAAATCGATGTAGCCAATTCATTTCTCCAAAACAAGAGGTGGTCCTCCACCATGCTTTCTTGATAGCGATGCATCAAATGGGTTTGTCCTTAAGCTACAAATGCATTCACCATCAAGGCACCAATTCTCTCACATCTTGTGAGAGCCCACACCTACATCAAATATAAGTGGTGGAGATTTTGCTAAATGGAACCCAAACATTATCAAGGAAGCGAAACAAATGGAACCCAAACATTATTATTAGAAAATTTTAAAGAATTCATTCTATCAAAATAAAATTTGCTAAATGGCCTTTGGGACCACAATATATACATTTGTACACTCTAGCATGTATATGATTGGTATGAGTGTGAGCATGGTGTGCATATGTATGCCATTGGGTTTGTACATGAACATGTAGATTTGTTTCTTGTGAAACATAGATTTCATATATTGTGTTTAAATGCACATTAGCTCAAAGTGAAGCCCAAACAATCAATGTTCTTCTTCAAAATAGAAATATCATTATTAATTTTAAAAGAAGAAACATAAGACATAAAATCTTTTATTTTAAGAAATAGAAACATTTTTTTTCTTTCAAAATATTTTTCTTTTTCAAAGAGTTATTTTCCTTTAAGGCAATCTCTTTTTCTTTTACAATTAAAATAATATGGTTTTTCAAAATTTCATTTTCTTTTGAATAATTTCAATTTTATTTTTAAAAGAATCCTTTTCTTTTGAAACCAAATAACTTTTATTTTCAATCTTTTGTTTTCCATTTTTAACGATTCATACTTTTTAAGAAGTTGTTGACAAAATAAAGCAAGCTCATCATGTAGCATGTCAACATCTTCATCAACCTCGGATTCAGAATTTACCTCAAGGGGGTCACCCTTTGGACTATATAGCACATGTTGGAAGCATCACTTCCATCATCTGAATCACTCTCTTTTTCATTTGGCGATTATTCCCCAAGAGAGCAAATAATGTTCTATACTATAAAAGCCGACTCAATGTTAGACACCCTAGATAAATAGTCATTATTTAGGGTACTCTTTATAGCATGGATGGCTTTTGTTTTAGCCTCAAGATGTTTGCCATTAATAAAATATGAATTCTTAACAGTGGCAAAATAGACATGAATCCCTAGGTTTTAAGATACATGAGCATCTTAACTTTTCAAGTTTAGAGATTAGAATGTCAACCATGGGAGGTGTCACGAAATCCATGAGTTGTGTGTAAACAAAATATTGTGATTAGCTAAGATAGGATCTTAACTCAAGGTTATTAGACCCAAATCAAGAGCACCAAGTTCTGATATCAATTGTAGGTCACCTAGAGGTGGGGTGAATAGGTGACAAGTTAATCAAATGCACAACAATGCGGAATTAAAACTAATTATGTAAATTAAAAAACTATTACGCAAACACACAAAGTATAACACAATAGTGTAACCGAATTCCTGGTGAAGATTTCTGGACTATTTTCTCAATATTCCTCCAGATTAAGAGTTGAGGTGCCATTATGACTTTATTAGTTGATACTACTGTGATCACACAAACAAACCCAGGAATGTATATCAATTAAGAACAAGATATATCTAGCATATATAGATGAACAATATAAGTATGCATGATATATAAAAATAAGTGAGAGAGATGAGCAATCATAAACACGGGAGAATTATTTCAAGATTCAAGCACACTTGCTCTACGTCCCAACCTTCACCACTATGAAGGATTTTACTATAATCGATCCCGCAAGATCACTCGGTGTCGCAACACCCACAACGAGCTCCCTCAAGAACTCTTGAACCCACAAGTCCCTCACTTGTTCCCGCAAGAACAACACACGCGAACCTGCAAGCTCGTCGAGACCGTAACCTCTACAACTCCTCAAATACAAGGGTGGAAACACTTGTGATCACTTTTCTTGATCACAAAAAGAAACTCTCTCACAATAAGAATCCTAGAGGATGAATATAGCAATGGAAAGATCAAGCTTGTGTGAGATAAACTAGATAGATGTTTTGGTGAAAACTCAAGAAATCTCTTTTGAAAACTCAAGAAAAACACTCCTGATAAACACTCTTTTGATATGGAAGTTTAGCCCAAAAATTTGTTGAAAAACTTTTGTTGAAGATGGGAAAATGGCTCTTAAAAACTCTCTGAAATCTTACCTAAAACACGCAAAAGATTTCTTATTTATAGGGGATAAAAACTAGCCATTATAGCTCAAAATCTGGCCAGAATAGTCTGTCGGTCGACTGCCCGGTCGACCGACCAACGGTCAAATTTCTGACCATTTGAGTCTGGCGGTCAACCGACCTCAGACCCAGATTGTGCAATAGGTCAATTTTGAGTACAGTTTTGAGGTCTAAAACATCAGAATATGAAAACAAGTATATAAGAAGAATTTGTAGATCTTTAAGTCTTCTTTCTAATTCAACTTAAATCAAATCAATATCATTTCAGAGTAGATAGTTATCAATAAAATACTAAAAGATGTCAAACCAGAAACTGTATACTATTTTCAGAACAAGAAACAGATTACAACCAAATATTTGACATCTTTAATATTTGAATAAAAAAATGATTATTGAATAAGAAATGTAGCCCTAAAAGTTATCTTTGAAATACAATTTAAATTATATTAAGAGAGAAATAAATCAGCTGACACAGGAGGCAACTCCCTCCTATGTCGCACTCAAAAATCAATTTTCCGAGTAAATTTTCAAGATCCAAACGCACATTATCATCTTCATATTCTAAGATATACGCATATAAAAAATCAAGTGATTTGAAGTTTGTTTACTCCATTTTCTTTGGGTTCAAACATTAACGGTTTTTTAACAATAGAACAAAATGGAACGATTAGATCAATGAGTAAACGTATTTCAAATCACTTGATTTTTATATGCGTATATCTTAGAATATGAATATGAATGTACGGTCGGATCTTGAAAATTTACTCGGAAAATATAATTTTTGAGTGCGACATAGGAGAGAGTTGCCTCCTATGTCAGCTGATTTACATTTCTCTCTTATATTAATTGAATATAAGATATAAAAAGTTATGACTAGAAATCTATAAGAGTGTCGAGCAGATCAGCAGAACGGTCGGCCGCCCGGTCGACCAAGAAAACCCGAGAGTTCTGCAAACTCAGTCGGTCGACCGGTCGGTCAGCCAATCTCTACTGTATCGACTGGTCGGTTGACCGAGCTAACTCATATGGGCTTGTGCACGTCGGTCGACTGGTTCAGCCCCTCGGTCAACCGCAAGCAGCCCAAAAACAGTTTTAACAACTTTTTAAAATACATCTGAAATTCCATAAAATCTCCATAAAATTCACAAAAATATGTTTATTAAAATACTTTGAATTAAAAATATGTGTGATAAAAATCAACACATATTATGAACATTTGAACTATTTTTGAGGCATAAAATTTAAAGCTTAAAAAAAAATCGAATTTTTCGAAAACCAAACTTTTTTTTTGTGTGTGTATAAGTTTGAGCATTCCACAGCTAATCTATCCTTTATATTTTATCTAAAAAATAAAATATTAACACTTACAAATATGATACAAGTTTTGAAAATCTTCTCTTGAAAAACTTCTCCATCTTGACTAGTTCAAACTTGATCCATGAGTTACACTCCTCTTTGAGTATTTAATGCGATCTTGAAGCATGAGCTCTTGAATCAACACGTGCTAGCTTTAAAACTTGACTTCGAATCTTTCGTTGAAGCTAAACACCGACTAAGATCTTGATCAAATATCTGAAACTAAATAAGCATAAGATCATTAGTACTATAACTATATGAGTTAATCATTATCAAAACTAGGGTGATGATCCTTTGAGCCAATAGTTTCTTCCTCAGATTCGCAAGTGGAGGATGGGTTTTTAAGATCGTGGCACATTGCAATGTTCAGATTGGAATATTGAATGAACCTTGTGCATGTTGCGCGATATTTCTTTGAAAAGAAACTTTTCGCTCCTATTTACCTTGATCCATCCATCGCCATCCCTGTCTCCATCCTCCTTGGAAGAGGATTGACCTCCATGCATGGGAATTGAGGTGGTGTCGCCAGGATCTCCCTTGGGAAAACCCTAGCCGTCACTTTATGTCTGACATGTGTGTGTGTGTGTAGAAACATGTTTAGGAACGAAAAAATTTGAATCAAAAACTGCCAACCTAAAGACTATTTACACTTACACGAAAAATGCATAGGATTGGACAACTTAAAAAGAATGGTGTGAAATATTGAATTTAAGTCTCTAAGAAAAAAAAATGATATTTCTTGATTTGAGATTGAAATTGATTGAAATTAAACTTATTGAAAACTTATGAACTTAATTGCTAGTGAACACTTGTGCATAAAAAATGTTTCTTTTATTTTTTTTCTATTTTCTTTATTTTCAGTTATCCTTAGTTTTGGATATCATTTTTTTCTTATTTTTTCTTATCTTTTATTTCTTTGCCGAATTTTGTGGATGTAATTCACTGAAAATCCTCATGAGAAAACACTCGTCTACTAGGGTAACATAGAGGTTTAAATACTTATTGCAGCCGTGATTACTACAAAAGTGAGCTAGAATTTATATTTTTTTAGTATTTTATTTTCTTTTTAGCTTAGATTTTGCTTAAGAACTAGCAAAAACTAGATATGGGGGTGTGATGAATGGCATTCTGTATACATATTTATAACCTTTTATATTTGTTTTTGCTACTTTAATACTGCATAGATAGTTTGTTTTGTTAACTTTTGCAGATTTTGAGTCAAAGAGCAATATTGGAGAAAGATCAAAAAATATAAAACAAGAGTTACAGAGGCAGAATTTCTGAAAGACCTAAATGGATAATGAGAGCTTAGAAGAATTAGTGCATAAAGTGAAAAAGACTAGAGAAATTCTAGAGGATAATTCAAAAGAAAGACGGCAAATACACCGTCGTGACAGCGAATCCGTCGTTGGCCAGTCAATGGAGGTAAAGAACTTGCACTAGCGGTTCTCCGAGTCAAAATAAGTCTTGTGTTATAATCAACAACAAAACTGTCAAATTATACAGCGTATCCGCTGTCGGACTAAGTCGGTTGATGATATAATTTTTTCATTTTCAGAATTCATCTAGAACATTGTATTTATTTTTAGAATCCTTGTTCGATTGTTTCGGGTTTCCCAGGCCTATATAAGGACCTGCATACTCTTATATTATATGCAATTTTGGATATTCAAACTTGGAGACTACTTCTTAATAAAGCTTTTGATTTTTCTGCAATTTGCTGATTCTAAGTGGAGAAAATCAGAGAAGAAGATGGAGCTTCAATTGAGTTTCTTTTCTTTTTATTTATATAATTGTTATTCAATACTTTTACTTTTTAAAAACATGTTTTCCTACTTTTTAGTTATGAACTAATTTTTCTAACTAAGGTTTAGGCATAGGCTATCTACTGAAGACTATTCCTGAATTAATTAGTTATTAATTGTTATTATTAATAATTGGTTCTTATTTAATAATTCTTCAATTTCTATTCTAGGTTTAATTGTTAATAATTAATGGTCACAATTATTTAGATGATTAGATTAAAGACCGCAAGGTGATAATCTAATAGAGCACCTAGGGATAGAGATCACTATTTAAGGCTGAGACCAGGAGCGAAGCATAAATAGTGTAATCATTAAAAGAGGAATCATAAATCTTAATGATGCCATAGGTAGTAAATTCACTAGATCAGGAGATTGTGAGTTCAAAATTAGGGTAAGATTTAGCAATTATCGGAAGAGATTGTTAAATACTAAAGGATTCTTGATTATTAGCAATACTTAGATAAAGTTTTTAATACAATTAATTAGAATAAATCTGAAGTAGATATACCAAAGTTCTAAAGCCCTAGTAATTTTCTCATAAACGAAAAACACTATTTTAATCAATTTCACTTATTTTCTATATTTTCATATAAGACTTGAGATAATTAATAATGGTAGTTAAATACAATTCATGTGGGTTTAATACTCTATTTCATCACTATATTACTTGAAACGAATGGTATGCTTGTCAATTTGCCCTCCATAATTTTGGTGCTTGGATAAATTCCACCAGGAATTACCTACTGCAGGTTGTGTTTGTCAGCGGTAGTGACACAAGCGCAAACACAGTGGAATGGGTAATGGCAAAGCTACTCCACAATCCCGACTCAATGGCAAAGGCACGCGCCGAGCTTGCAGAGGCCTTCTGTTGTGCGCGTCAATCCAATCACAACAACCAAACAATAGAGAATCCCAAGATCTCCAGCACACAAAACAAACCCAAAACAATCACACGAAGAAGCACAAATCACTAAGACAAGATTTAACGAGGTTCGGCCTCAATGCCTACGTCCTCGGGGCAATCAATGGAGAGATTTATATTAGGAAGATGATTACAATCACTCTTAGTCTCTTTGAATGCAAGAGAACTCAGAGCTAATACTTTTTCGCAGAGATATATAAACCCTAGAACAACATTAGGCTTAAATACCTCATACAACGGATCAGCAGATTTAACCCAGAACCCGACTGTCGGTCGACAGGGACGGTCGACCGACCTCCTTATACCGGTCGACCGTGACGGTCGACCCAAGAAACCCGAGAGTTGGGTTTGTCAGTCAGGGTTTTCCGGTCGACCGGGTCGGTCGACCCAGAAAACCCGAGAGTTGGGGTCTGTCAGTCAGGCATTGCGGTCGACCGGGCCGGTCGACCGCTCCAACCTCTGTGCATGTTGTGCACGTCGGTCGACCGGCCGGTCGACCGACCCTCCTGACTTCTGCTACCTCTGCTATTTTCTGCTGCTGTCCTTTGCCTTTCATCGTGACTTCCTTGGCGATCTCCTCGACGCGACCCATGGCAATCCAGCAATCCAGTCAGCTTCCTAGGTAATAATCTCTCTCTTTCCAACAATTCTCCACCTCGGCGAAGATTTCCAAATCTGAGCCGAACTCAAACGAACCCCAGTCCATCACCTTGCGAAATCGACACACGATCTCGGCGAAATCGACACACGATCTCGACTTGCGCGCACCGGTTCGAAATCGACACACGATCTCGGCGAAATCGACACACGATCTCGGCTTGGAATCTTGGCTCATCTATTCCTGAAAACATCGCACATGCCTTCCTTGCACTTCACCTTAGGAGAATTTCCATACTGTCGATCACTAACCGTGGCTCCGTCTCTGCAACTTCACGACCTCACGAAGACTTCCTTATGAGCCAACACTGACTCTCCACTGACTAGCTCTATCTAGTCTACCTGTCTTCCACTGACGGTCCAACCAAGTCTGCGTAGAACACACCAAACATCATCGGCTTCAACTGGATGCACACCACTCCTTATGCAAGCTCAACATCTTCTAACCGGAAGATAAACCTGTTCATCGAGATCACACCATCTCACACTACGTGAGATCCAACTGGCCACACCACTTCACCTCTACATGAAGTTGTAGGCTGTCTAAAATGACTAAACAGACAAGCCATTAAGGAAGCAGAGTCTCAAGCTCTAGACGTGAGGAATCGATGCCCGCGTCTCAGCATTAAGACGACGCGTTGGCTCTACACCCGCGTCTCAACGTCCAGACGCGTCGGCCCGACGCCCGCGTCTCAAATTTCAAGGCGCGTTTGGCTCAACGCCCGCGTCTCAGTTGCAACTGCCCTGATTGCGGGGCCAGTCACCGCGCATGTAGCGGGTAGTGGCCCCTCATTCGGGAGCGTTTTCAGGAGGCACCTTCACCCCCTGAGACCCCTATAAATAGCCTTGTTTGTTATGAAGAGGGATCGAAGCTTTGGAGAAGTCGAGAATTAAGAAGGTCAAGGCATCATCAAGATCGATCAAATCCAGGCAAGAGGATCATCAAGAGGGAAGCACAACTTCAACAACAGACAGAGGGAGGAGACTCTTCAGCGAGCTTACTGAGTACTAGCCGCTCTTCGCCTACCTCCTCTTTGAGAGTTTTGGTAGACGGAGCTGAGTTACTCTTTCTACCGACCGAAGAGAAGACCCCCGACGGTCCAGGACGGTCATCTGGTCAACGGAGAACAAGATTCACTCTCCACCGCCACACTAAGAACCCAGCATTAAACAAAGGGGGATTCAAGCTTCAACATCCTCCTCCCTTGTAACTGGAAGGAAAAGTCTTGTTGTAATCTTTTCATCTGATTCAAAGAAATCTTTACAGCAATTCCCTCTTCTTTTTCCGGCGCAAACAAGAGATGGCGACTCCGCTGGGACTACCTTCGTTACTGACGAGCGCACCGTGGTGCAAGATGACGTTCTCCGTAAAGGGAAATGGTCGAATCACTCGTCGTCGAGTTCGACCAGCGAAGTATGAAGAGTTCCTCTCTTATGGCTCCAAGAGCCCAAAGACCCGCGTCTGCCGCAGGGTCTCAAGTGGACAGCCCCCTGAAGCCCAATCTGAGGCTCTGTCGGGTGCTCCTGCTGCCCACTGTGCCAAGTTTGGTTCAGCGCCGACGCCTCCCAGAAGGCCCGCGTAACCTCAGACACCTCTGCTGCGATCAACCGCGTCGCGCAGAACACACGCGCCAACGCCTCTCTGAAGGCCCGCGTGGTCCCCGGCACATCTACTGGTGCGATCGACCGTGTCGCACAGAACGCCCGCGTCAGCGTCTCTCAGGAGACCCGCGTGGCAAACACCCTGGTTCTACAAACCAGAAGTTGTTGGCTTCTCTCTTCCTCCACGGCGCAATCGGAATGCCGAGCGTCGACAGAGAAGACGCTCGCGTCAACACTCAGTTGGAACCGTTGGTTTTCTGACTGGGGTTGGACGCAGCGTACGATCCGATGCCTTGCCCGCACCTCGTCCAGTGCGAGAGATCCGCGTTTGGCGACCCAAACGCGAGACTCCCCAAGTTGAGCCTTCTGAAGACCAACTTGCCAAACGCCAAAGCGAAGCTTCTGCGTCTCGTCAAACGCAGGAAGCACGCGCCCATAGGCGTGGGGCCCAGCAGCCCACTCTCTCCCAAGTCTCCCTGCTCCAACGCAGCAGACAGCAACGCGAAAGTCGCGTCTTATATCAACAGAGACGCCAGACGCGCGTGACGCAGCCGCGACGCGACAGCCGCGTTTCTGAAACCTGTGTCCAGACAGCACAGCGCATGACTTCCTCCCATCTTCCACGTCGCGAGGCTAGTCTATTTAATCCCTCTCCCACGGATCTGAGATTATTTGACAAGGAAAAAGAGTGCCAATCAGGCCACTTTCCCATGCTGCTGTCAACAGCTCATCCAGATGCTCTCTGGATGCCATTGCGAGTCAGGCGTGCACCAGCCGTCTTTAATTCGACAGCTGACCCTGATTCCCCGTCAGCCAAAAGAAGACGCTCCCACAGGAGGAGAACCTTCTCAGATGTTGAATACCCGGAGCTTACTGTAAACATGACTAGCAGAAGCAAGGGAAAACAACTAATGGTCAACTCAGAGGAATCTGACTCTGAACCGGAGGGGGTGTATCAACACACTCGCACCCGGACAGGGGCCATTCCCCCAATTGACTATAATGCCTTAGCCCGCGGCATTTAGAATGGGTGGTTCTCACTCCGCTATAGTGGAGTCGCAGGCTTCAAACTCTTCCATCGAGAAGGAGGCTTCCGCCTACATGGCCGACACT